>JABCKM010019976.1:0-14267 GCA_018221805.1 Rugosomyces carneus
AAATGGCGTCTTCTTCGTCTCTTTTGATGGCGTTATCAACGTCAACTCGTTCCAACTTTCTGCCGTGCTCACCTACTCGAACTATCAGTTCGCCGCTTGGTGGACCTCCTCGCGTGCGGCCGTCCTCGCACGGCGCCAACTTCCTTCTGGGACCTGGTCAACGTTGCAGCTTCCCCACACCCTTTCTACAAGCGACTCTCACAATGTGATCTCCCTTGGCGTATCCCCTGCAGACGGGAAGATCCATGTGGCCATGGATTGTCATAGTTCGACATTGTTTTACACCAGCTCGGAAGCGGGGCTTGGCTCTAGTGGGGCAAGCTGGGTGGCCAGTCGGTTTGCTTCCATAACCACCACTTTGGCAGGGCTAAACATAGGAACGTGAGTGCAATGATTATCGGATTGAGAAACGATAGTACGATTCCTGATCATCTATCTAGAACAATTACATACCCCCAATTCGTCGTGACACCTGACAATCTCTTGCAGTTCGTCTACCGAACAGGCGTGTCTGGGAATGGTGCGACGCAACTCGCGGAATACAGCGGGGGTAAGTGGTCGAATGTTGGATCCTGGGCTTCTGCTTCTGGAACATATACATCGACGAACGGTGTGACCAGCTCCGCACGTAATCTCTACATCCACGGCTTCACGTATAGGCTTAACCGTGCGCACGTCACGGGTACATGGAGAGAGCAAGTAGGAGGTGTCTCGTGTAGCAGTGGAGGATTAACGAATCATGATACCACATACTTCTATTCGGACGACAAAGGTGTGCTGCTAGATTTGTTATACTATATACATAATGGAACTCACTCGCGTGACTTTAAAGGCCGAACATGGAAGAATAGTGCAGGTTCTTCTGTTGGTACCTCAGGATCCAATCCAATCAATGTCAACTCGGCGGGAATCATTGTCGACCCTTTGAACGCGGATCATGCACTCATGAACCAAGAATCACAAGCTATAGACTCGGGTGGACAAATTCATGCCATCATCTCCTACGTGCCAGGTAAGTAGTTAAACGTTCCATGAAGAATTTTAGAACCCAATCCCTGCATAGGGCGCTTTGGGCAATGTGTGGCAAGTTATCAGAGTGGTCGCATTGCTAATGGACGTGCTTTCCATCTTTATCGATCGTCGAATGGTAGTTTCACAAAAGTTGAAATCCCTTTCCCACTCAACGCCGTCGGACGCTCCCAAATCGTCATGGACAGTGCGGATAACGTCTACGTCGTGTTACCGTTCGTGCGTATTGTAACCGCGAGCAAATCTTCTGGTTGGACAGACTGGACTTTGGCATACGATGGCACGGCAGCGGGGTTGAATGCATTCGGGGAAGTTACTGTTGACCGTGCGAGAATAGCGAGTGGTGTTCTATCAGTGCTCTATCAAATCAAGAGCACCGGAACAACGCCCTCGGCATTACGATTGGTCGACTTCAAATTGAATTAAATGCGTAGGCGTCTGAAAGAGCAGGCAGCTCGAGTCTCCTGACTGGTTTGCATTTATACATAATAGCCCTAAGGTACTCTGTGTTCCGAAGGATTTCTATATCTAGCCAGGTCAGATCGCAGCCGAAGAGGTCTCAACAAATATTCATTGTTGCTCGAAGTATTACTTTCTCCCTGAGTAGGGAATAACGTCTGATACTGATTGATCTGATTATGGACTTCTTAAACGGCTGTACCGAGTAAAAGAAAGTTCAACAAGACCATTGAACCTGCCCTCTAAAGACCACCAACACGTGCGCCACCATAAAAAGCAGCGGTGGCTTCGGAACAAAACTGGTCGGATGCTTCTTTGCCTCGAGGTAAATTGATCATGATAGGGTAAAACTGGTAGTGTTGGCGCCCGGTTTTTTTCTATCTAACCGAACGATGGACCACAGTACTTTGAGACATAAAACGGAAAACCCCTACGAAAAAGAGTTTGGTTACTCTAGGGCTATCAGACGCGGTCCTTTCATTTTCGTGTCTGGTACTACTTCGATCGACACCACGACTGGCGAAGTGATGTCTCCGGAATCTGCGTATCAGCAAGCGCAGAAGGCGTTCTCAGAGATTTCGCTTGCCGTTGAGGCACTGGGTGGCTCAAAGAAAGACGTTGTGCGTTTGAGGATGTTTGTTAATGCAGAAGAGGACACTGGAGAGGTCGGTCGTGCGATGAGGGATTCATTCGGCGATGTTGAGCCGGCGGCTACAATGATTGTCGGGATAAAGTTTGTGAGTTCGGATATGAAAGTTGAAATTGAAGCGGATGCCATCGTATTATGGTACTGTCCTAGCAATCTCGGACTATCTGCAACGGCTGACCCAGGGCTCTTTAGATCTCTAGAGAACTAATGTAAGGGAGACGAGAATGAAATTATACATGCGGAGTAAGTAGGTAACAAGTGGTGTAGAATGCTGGTAGTAGAATACAGGTCACTCGCTGAATGTGTGTTTTAATGTACAATCGCGCGTTCTCCTTTGACACGGTCAATGCTGTCACCTTCCCCTTCGCGAAGTAATAGTACACAACAGCCAGCAATGACAAAAATGACAATGCTAGCATAGACTGGAACGGAGCGGTCTATCGTCATCAGCATACCGCCGAGAATTGGTGCGATCATGCCTCCTCTATTAGACAAATTGATCAGGAGAGCTTGCTAAACAGATTAGAATACCATCCTACATTCGTGAGAGGGCAGATGCAATTCCGGATGCCGTTCCACGGACTAAAGACAATCGATCATTTATTCAGTTTAAAGGACGAATCAGATAAGACGGACCTTTCGTCCCGAAAATCTCGGGAGTCCAACCATACAATACGGCCCACATGGTCTTAAGGGCGAACAACGTCAAAAGTTAGCCTAGGATGTACCGAAGAGAACTCACCGTTGCACTTAAACTAATTCCGACCGTACTTGCACGAACTGCCCATGGGGACTCAACCATTACGAATACAATGCAAAAGAACGCTGTAACAAATGTGCTTCCTGTCAAAGACCATCGACGACCTAGCGTCGATTCTATTAGGTAGGCGCCTAGCTAACGGCAAAAGGTGAGATTCTCGATGTAGTAGCCAAGTAAAACGAGTTTTACAATCGCGCCAGGACACCCTCCTAGTGTGAAAATAACAACATCCCACAATGTTTCTTCTAGCGTCTTCACGTCATTTACAACGGCTTCTGGACCCCGGCTGGTCTCGAGTAGTTTTGGAAGATATACATTAAACATTGTATAGGCTGAAAACATCAGTTCTAAACTAGTGCTAATCACATAAAAGGAAAGAAGGCGTACCGAGAGACATGGTAAACCATATTGTCCAAACTAAGACGGTTGTGCGCCGCCACTCAGGTGACAATACCATCCCCGTGCGGCTCCACCAAATTCGTAATGGTTTCCTGACCCGGGAAGGCAGGGCACTGCATACGTCTTTTTCAGATGCCGACAAAGACAATCGGGAAGCACTAGATAGACGGCGACTATTACGATTTGATAGCGACGGAGGAAGAGGAGCGCGAGGGGTAGTAGGTGATCGTGGGGAAGGCGTAGTCTTATTGACGGTCTCTTGAGAGTTTCGGTTAATCGTTAGATTCGGATCTGGGAATACCGCGAGATGCTCCTCAGCCGGAGTGGCGAATGCGTGGCCCTGAAGTGAGTTGTGCGAGGCATCAGTCGAATTATATTGGGTAACTAGTGTGGAGCGACCATTGCCGTTCGGGGCATTTGACGCCGCGGTTGGAGAATTAAGGTGTGTTTCGTTTTCTATGTCTATGGCGCTGAACATAGTGGTGGAAGTCGGGCGTGGTCGATGTTCATTACGCTTATTGGGACGTGGGATAGGAAGATTGTTCGCGAAAGACGGTGAATGATGGTCAGCCACGTCCCCAATTTCTAGAGAGAGATCAGAGCCATTGAAACGAGATATCATTTGTAGCGACTCGATCGCTTCAAGCGGTCGGCCAGCGGAAACCAGATAACGTGGGGACTCATGGAGACGGAAGAAAATGATCCGAGCAAGGAACATCGATAAGGTCTGTGAGTCACTTAAGTAAACGCAGTATGGGGAGGCTGAACGCGTACTATGAGACCCAAAGCGGTCAAAAGATATCTCCATCCTTGATTATCCACATCTACATTGCAAGGTTGATTGGGGAGGCAGGAATGCTGGGGTATCACGATGAGAGCGACAATTGCTGCTAGTACCGCCCCAACAGAGAAAAAAACAGACAGAGCTGTGACAAGGTACTGCTTGGACCTAGGCATATGTTCGAGTAATAATGTACCATCCGTCGGCATCGATCCCTTAAGAGACATGTCAATCGCAGAACGAGAAGCTCGATGTAAGACTGAAAGCACACCCCAACAGCACTTCCAAGAAAAAACAATGCCATGCATAGGGTAAAGAACGAACTGGAGAAAGATGCGAGGAGGCCAAAAAGTGCCGTAAAACATAAAGTAGCGTTAAAGGCTGCGCTGCGGCCCATTATATCGGAGCCTAAGAATAACTGTTAGATTGATTATTTTGCTGGACTAGTCCCACACATACAAGTACCCCACCCCACTGCACCGATCATCATTCCAGCGAACATCGAGGACGATAGAGTTCCAATGTAACTGTCCGGTACTGCATATATTCTTTAGCATGAAACTATATCAGGGCGGGATAACAAACCATTGTAGTGTCTTTGGACACGGGGAAGAATGATTGCTACAGCTTCCATCCACATCTAACGCAAGGTCAGAGACACCCGAGAATACAAGGCAAGTTCGTACGTTATCTGCTAGCCAGCCTTGGTCCCGAAGATAAGGCGCCAGCCCGACCTTTAGAGTATACATCAAAACGTACCAAATCCACAGAGCGAGAGTAGCGTCCACTGGTAGCTACCCATTCCAATGCGATCTATTGTTTTATCGAGCTATATTGGTATAAGTTTTCATTCGGGTTGTTTGAAAAGTAATAGTTATACCGGCGTGCGCCCATCGTTCTCTTGTTGCATCAGACTTTGTTGCTCGACGTCACCTTCGCCACCCTCTTCATCGGGAAAATAACTCGACATCCTCCTGTCCGCCCAAAAACCAGATGCACGGGGTGTGATAGAAGCCATGGCAGCAGTCAACGAGCCAAGCTTTTATATTTCGTAGTTGGCGGAGTGGTTGTCAATTCTAGCAGGCACCCATATTAAGTAATCTGCCGCCGTCAACTCCTGGCGATATGCAACTCTCAAGCACAAGCTTCCGGTAAAACGTGTGTGTGTACGTTGAAGCCCTCTCATATATGTATTAGACATCCCTCAGTCTTCGTTGCTGAAGCTGGGCGCTGTTCGTGCCATTCGGCCGGATCCATGCTCAGTTTGTTGCTTACCCTGTCATTGGCCCTATTGTTGCCGGTAATGACTTTTTTTGTGCCTCTGTAAGCAAGATCTAAAAACTACTCGAAGGATTTAGTTAGCAGCAACCTGCTTACTACTACATTGTACAGTGAACCTTTAGTTATTTATGTACTTCCGTTCCTGCTCAAGCGCCCACTGGCTGCTTACTGAGCTATTTTGCCCTGGCCGGGGTTATGTGAGTCACATACCACCAGCGCGTGACATAGCGTGTAAATTTGTTAATTTGGCGTTAGCCACTGTCAGCCGTTTGGATAGCAGCACTTATCGAGCCATGGCAACTACGTCTGAACATGAACCATTTGTCGACCAGGAAAGCGAAGATGATTATGACTGGGAAGAAGTAGAAGTGCCTGAGCAACTTGAACCGTTGGAGCAACCATCACTCGAAATCACAATACCCTCAGCACAATCACGTTCGAAGAAAGAAGCAGGCGGCGGCAGCAAGTCAGTTTTGAAGCCTTTTTTGTTTTTCTGGCGTGTTTTACTTTGAAAATTTAGACATAAGGGCATATCCCACGCAGAGCGTCTTCGACGAATAGACTGTCATAAAATCCATACAATTACATTGCTTGTGAATGCGCAAATACGCAATCAATGGATTAATGACACCCTGCTACATGTATCTATCATTTCCTGCTCTACACTTGTTATTGCTGACGATAAATAGGGCCGTCTACTCTCCGTAACACCGATGCCATTGCAGAACGCTTTTGCCATGATTCACAAATCTCGGATACCGGACCAGAATCAACGCGGCCGGATGTTCGAAGCCGCGATCAACAATCTAGTGGAATGGTGGTCCTCAACATACTTTGAAGTGAACTGGGGAGGCCATATTCGTAGTAGGACGTATGATGACGTCCAATCCCAACTTGCATTACTTGGACCCCGCCAAACGGACCCAGATGCCGCTCTCGATATTGAGGATGTTGAAAGTCTTACAGCCGAAGACTCTGAGCTTATACGCAGCCCTAAGAGTCTCATGAAGCATCTCTTGATGCGTAATGGGTCGCGAGACACCAGCGCCCAGCTGTTCACTTCACTTTGTCGGGCGCTAAGTATTCCTTCACGGCTAGTCGTAAGCTTACAGAGTGTCCCGTGGCAAACCCACGTTGGCAAACCGAAGCCCAGGTATGTCAAAAAGTTCAAAGGTAAAGCGAAAGCGGCCGAGGGGGATAATGACCATGAAGATTCGGACGACATTGGTTCAATGCCTTCAGGATCTCGGTCTGAGTCCCAGACACCTGGAAAAGGTGGCGACGAAATGGCTTTCCTAGGTCAAGGACAGCCACACAATGGAGGGGTGGTTGAGAAGAGCGAAAAGGCCAAAGGCAAGGAGAAGGCCAAACCAGACAATGAACCTCACAAGCTGGAACTCACACGAAGAAATCCAATCGAACTGGGTAGGAACCAGCTTTTTTAGGACAAGCGTGTACTAATGAATTACTCATTGGATCCCTCAGGTCCTACCGCCACACCTCCAGTCTTCTGGACAGAGGTTTTCTCACGTCCAGATGCTCGATGGATTCCTGTTGATCCCATCCGCTCTATTGTGAATAAGCGTAAGATATTCGACCCCACCCCTACGTCCTCGCTACCTACACCAGCTCCATCGACACCCCTATTCCAGCAAGCACATAACGTACCTCTGAGTCGCCGAGTCTTCACTACGAGTGCGAATGGGTATGCAAATCAAGAGAATAGACTAGTGTATGTTTTAGCGTTCGAAGAGGATGGATTTGCTCGCGACGTGACGAGGCGCTATGCGAAGGAGTTTAATGCAAAAGTTGCGAAAGTGCAGGGCGGAAGCCGCGCGATCGGAGGCGGGATGAGGCAGGTGTGGTGGGATCATGTTGTGGGTTTAGTAACTCGACCTTACAGATTGGTACGGTTCATGTTCCCTAATACACGGCAAACTTCGGTAACCCTTCTGGGCTTCTAGAATCGGGACGACATTGAAGATGACGAACTCGAAGCCGCGCAGATGATGGAGGGTATGCCGACCACTGTCGCAGGGTTCAAAGACCATCCAACGTGCGACCAACCGCTATCAATTTCAGGTTGCTCAGCGGCTAATCCTTTGTTGTATGAATAGCTATGTCCTCACCAGACATCTAAAGCAGAATCAAGTTATTCATCCATCGCCTCCAGAAACCCCAGAACTTGGCAAGTTTCGGGGAGAGCCGGTATATCCCAGATCTGCGGTTGTTTCCCTCAAGACAGCCGAAAACTGGCTTCGTAGCGAGGGTCGGGTTATTACAGAGGGCATGCAGCCGCTGAAAATGATCAAAACACGCGCAGGAACTATTAATAAAATACGCGAACTTGAAGTGCTTAGGGATGAACTTCGAGCTGCAGGAGATTCAAGTGGTGGTGACACGATGCAGGGCCTGTACGCCAGGGACCAAACAGAGCTGTACAAGCCTGAACCAGTAGCAAACGTAAGTGCCCTTTACTCCCGGCTTGTACTTTCCGCATGACCCTGATATGTCTACTTTTCTGGGACTTTTTTCATGCTTACTTTATTGTTGCATTTTGTTATGCTTCTAGGGTATAATTCCGAAGAACAGTTTTGGAAACATGGATTTATACGTTCCTTCCATGCTGCCAAATGGGGCTGTACATGTACCCTGTGAGTATTTTCCTTTAATAAATTGCTGGTCGAATTTCTGATTGTTCAATCATGGCAGTTAAAGGCGTCGCGAAGCTAGCCAGAAAGTTGGGTTTTGATTTCGCAGAGGCTGTAGTGCGTGGGCACCCTTTCACCTGCGGTATTAGCGAGCCTGAAAACCCAAACAGACCGGATTTGAATTTAGGAAACGCCGGGCAACCCCAGTTGTCGAAGGCGTCGTCGTGGCAAAAGAGAATGAAACGGCGCTATTGGAGGTATGTATGGATATATTAAAATTCGCGGACCCGTCTGAGTTACCTCCTCATTCACTTCGATCGTATATCTAGGCTTATTGGGAAGCCGAACAAGATGCAGAAAAGAAAGCCCGTCTTAAACGAGATGAACGCGTGATAAAGCACTGGACAAAGCTAATCCAGGGCCTTCGAATTCGCCAGCGCCTCCAACAACAGTATGCAACCAAATCTCACGCGGGACAGCCCTCCCACGAAGACAATCCTAATAAGAACAGTGGGATCGATGTCGACCAGTTGGGAAACTCCAAAGTTTGTCCTTCAGTGGCCAATTTCTGGGACCTCGCACCACATGCTAACGCCGCTTTGACATTCTGTTTGGATGTAAATCAAATAGGACATCATTGTATCTATGTCTCATCCTAGCCAGATTTCAGGTGGTGGTTTTCTAGTAGGTGCCGACGATGTGGTGGAACCGTTCAATCTGCCGAAGTACAAGTTTCAGCCTGTGGGTGAACCGGCTACTGCTCCAGCCACCACAGTTCTTCAATCCATTGCCGATGGGGAAATGGGACTAGGGCCAACACCAATGCCGAACGACTTGCCAGGCCACGACAACATCCCTTATGATCTAGAAACCATGGACATCGACATGAACGACGAAGTGGGGGAGCCCGCTGCAGATCGATCCCTATCCGCAAGTCGAAGTGGCCACTCCTCTAGACCCAAGACGATGCGAGAGATGGCAGAAGCTGCGGAGCCACGACACCTACATGAAGACGGTGATAGCGGTGAGGCAGTTGAAGAAATGGAGAGTGATACGAATCCCGCCGATGATCACGCTACCCACAACCTATCGATAGCGGCTCATTCACCCCCCGCTGACCAAAAGAATCTCCGTAATGCCAGCTCACACTCCAACTCTGTGTCACCACATGCAACGAAACGGAAGAGTCAAGCCGGTCCTCGTCCAACTACCCGACGTACATCTGATCGAGTGAAGGCCGGAAAAAGAACCAGGGGTGACGACGGTGACGACAATGCTAGTGTCCAGAGTGGCTCTCTTCCATCGCCTTCAAAAAAGCATAGGTCGACGAAGGTAACAACTATCTCTACTTCACCAAGAACTTTACGCCCCCGCACACGAAAATCATATGCCGAAACAGAGGTAGACTAGCTAGATTAAACCTCTCACAGTTCGGCCATCAACGCCGAACCAAGAAAGAGGAGAGCCCGTTAGATATATAGCAATATAACTAAGTAGGATATACTACAAGTCAAATAGTCGATCATACAGTCACTCCCAATCCCTATTTCTTCGCCCTTGATTTCTGTATTCATTGTAAAAAAAATTCAAGCCCAGCGCACGTTGATCATCAACGAAAACTTTGTTCGTTTAATAAAGTCAGGAACTAAGAAAGGACCTCGGGGACGGGTGTGACAGTGGCTGTCATCTCGACAGGCGGCTTGAAAGGTTGAAGTGATGCAAAAGTAAGGTACGATGTGTGCCCCCGCACTTCACTCATAGCCTTGGAGACGCTGATTTTTGCGACAGCGCTCTCGGAAGGGCTGACGGCAGCAGGCGGCGTAATCGCTGACGAGGCGGCGGGATCAGCAGGATCAAGCATCGCCACCTCGCCAGATTCGTTGTCCAGGCGAACATCCTCTATACCATCTGATTTAATTTGCTTGGCCCTTCCCGCGGCGTCCGCTTCCAATTCAACCTGACCTTCGGGAGGCGTGCTATCATTTCTTTTTCGTTTACGAGCATTCTCTCTACCTGCCATGATTTGTTTCAGCCGCTTTTCCTCACGTTTCTTTTCTGCATTCTTGAGCTTCTGGCTGATTTCAGTGATAGGCTGAAGAACCGAGACATGGGATGTATCTATCGGCCGTATGAGAGTTTCGAACATTGTGATCTCTAACCATTGATTCAAAAGGAATGGGTTAGAACCAGTTTGTTTCTAGGTTGATCTCCCTTTGAAGGAAAGCGAGCTGACAGACCTGTGAAGCCTGCATCATTTAATGCGTTGACAGTTCGTAGAACCTGTTCAATACACGGACTGAAGCAGCATATTCGGGTAGTGCGATCTTTCTGTAACGAATAACGGGAAAAGGTTAGGGCGTAGAACGAACACAAAGGACAGGTCGCATGAAATACAGAATGGAGGGAAAACCTACTCTTAGCGCTCGCCTAGCGAAATCTACAGCGTCCCACGGGGCTGGCAGGTCCAGAAAAACTAGGAAGAAAATAGAATGGGAGTGAGCTTGCAATGCGGCGAGACAGAATGTGGGGTGCTTGCCTGAATCGGCAATATCTATTACTGTAAATCCGTCTTTACACACGTTTCTGTGTGTTAGTGTCACTGTCTTATCCATCCCGTGTCGCATGAATTCTTCCCTAAAATTAATATCGAAGTTAGATAATGATGTGGGCACAAGGTTGATAATCTATATAATACTTGCCTCGCTTTCGAAGCCCTGACCTCGTGAAATTCGTACGACCATAAATGGCCTGTAGTACCGACCGTCCTTGCAATGGAATGTGAGAATGATCCAGACCCGGTGCCTATATTTGACAAAATAGCTCAGAAGGCGTGGCGAACTGATGTCGAGATTCACGCACCTGTGATTTATTGTTTGTTTAGCACAAGGTTCATGTTGAGGTTGGACAAGAGTAAGTAATAATAAAAAATACATGAATGAGATTAGGTTCAATGGAGAAAGATTCGTCGCATGACTTTGGACAAATGGGGGGAGCATGCCAAGGTAGTTCAGTGGGTTAGATGAGAAGACTTGCCTGCTTCTATGACTTGACTACCTGGCTTGATGTTGAGATGGGATGTTATAAAAGCGATGTCGGCCAAATACAGGATTTGTGTACGATGCGGCAGCGCCATAGTCCAGAGTTCTGGTGTTGGACGAAGAACATGGATAAACCCCTTACCCTTGGAAGAGCCGACTTTGGAGCCATAGGGAATTCCGACCAAGTCTGTATGGCGATAGTGACCAAATTTGCTGATAAACTCTTTTCCTGGCTCGATAAGCAAAGGCTGCACGATATCTCTGGTCTTGACACAATGAATAAGCTTGACATGGAGGATTGCTCTGAGACTTACGAGCCAGATAATGACCAGGTCACCAGCTGCAATCTGTCTGGCAGTTGACCACATTGACATTGTGGTTAATGATCAGGGATCAATCTATAGATCGACCTGGGAAAAAATTGCAATCAAAATACATTAGATTTGGGGTAGGCACTTGGATCTTGTTATCTACCGGCATCATTTTGACCCCAAGAATGTACATACAATGTGGAATGATATTAGCCGAGATTTGCAGTTCCGGCAGTTGGGGTGCACGAGTCCTGTCATCGCCAGTGCCCGGCTCAGGCTCGGATTTCGCCCCTCTCCAATCTACTAGGAGGGGATAGTTGACTTCGAAGCTGTATAAAAGATTGAAAGAATCTGGCCCGAATTGGTCGCAATAAATCAATTATCCCCTGTTGCGATCCGTCTGCTGACTACGAAAAAAAGTTCTAGACGCTCGAAGCCTATTTAACTTCTCCATCCGCTCCTTTTCCTTTTCTCCCACTTTCCCTCATCTTCGTCATGGATCGTACGCCAAGTCTATCTTTCAGTGCGTACCACATTCATATACCCCTCCTATACCTCTTTATCATATATCTTTTCCAGTCGGAATAGTTGATTTTTCGGACCAGGTAAAATTTACCGGCATTCATAATGAAGACGCCACACCTGATATTGTTCCATCAACAAGGCTAGATGGATGTTCATGACGGACTCGGTTACGGACCTCCTAGGTGATCAGTGCTTCCCCGCTTCTACAATGCTTCCCTCGTTTATTGAAAACTCCCCCAGGGTACGAGCCGCGCGAGCTTATAGGGAGGCCGTCTTTGGAGCTCGTCCATCCAGACGAGTTTTCAAGGACGAAACAAATTCATTAGTAGGCGAATTCAGAATACGCGACAAAGTCAATATCCATATTTTTTCAGTGAGACAATCCAGCAGGACAAGGCCGCCGTCTTGGTCTATTTGAGATTGAAACACAAAATACCTAACCGGGGGTTCATTTTATGTGGAGTTGTAAGCACACATTTTCAGTGTCATGAACCACTCTCATGCGCATTTATTTGTCTCAGTCAAGGTTAGTTGGCATCCTCCAAGTATACCATTGCCCCTGAGTTTCTTTCCAGAACCGTTGTCCACAATGTCTTGGTTGGGAGCGTGTCTCTCGCAAATCCAGCAAAGGCCATGCACAATGCGTCTACTGCTCAAGAAATCGAAGTCATCACACCAAGCGCATCCAATTTCCACATCAGAGTCGGTCGTTGTCACTTTCTACTTTTCTGCTCCTGTGTTCAATCTCAAACCTTAGCGTTGGCATGACCCCTCGCCCACTTCCCCAACATCGGGCCACCAATTTCCCTCATCGTCACCCACATCAACATGGAACACCCGAGCTAGTCCTGGGAGCTTCTCTAGCAGTGATTCTGAGGGACAAAGTCCGATTCCTGAGTTGCGGCGGCAGGACTCCATCAGCTTCGACCATCTGCCCAATCAATCTCTCAGGACACTTTTCATTCTCGATCGCTTCACGGCCGGGGGTCAAATATTGTACTGTTCCAACGATGTTTTAGTCACAACGTTGGATGCCATGGGGCGCAGCTTCTATGATTTCGTCCATCCTAGCGACGAAGTCACTGTCAGAAACTGGATAGATACCGTCAAAAGCTGGGGTGTTAATGATCTCGGACAACCCAGCGATGGTGGCTTTGGCTACGGGTGTTTCAGGCTTTTAACTAGTGGAAGGCGGTCTGGGTGCGTCTCATGATTTCTATCACCCCACAACAGGTGGCTGACACAGTTGTGCCTGCGCATAGCGATCGAGCACCCGATCCAGTGGGGCACCGTTCCAGAGGAGGCAAGCATCGATCGCAGCGGCATGCGCGTGATGCAGGGCGAGGGGCACACATCCCAGATCGCATCCAGACCGGACTTCCACCAATGTTTCCATCTGCGGAAGGTCCATCGCCTCAAATCCTAGTGGATGCAATCTTCTCTGCTCATTCTGATGGTGTCATGGTCGTCCTCCGTCGGAGTGAGAATGCTTAAGTGCTCTTTGCGGTACTTGTCTTCTTTTTGGATTTAGCCCGTCCGATTGCGTGTTTGCTGAAAACTCTAAGTAATCACTTGTGTATTTTTCTTGGTGCAGATTTGTATTCCTTCTTCTTGTACTTAACTTACATGCCAACTGTTGTTTATATCAGCTCCCCGCTGTAGTGCTGTAACATCACCTATCGTTATATTTTTGTTCCGGAGGGCGTATTTTTGCTAATGCGATAACTTTTAATTTTCATCACTCATCGTATAATCGCTGTTATCAACCAGGAGTCATCAAAAGTTGCCCAGCCTGGTGACGAATTGTAGCTCGGTCATGTTGAAATCGGTAAGCTCTCATCTGACTAGAAGTTGATAGATGGGTTGTTGTTTGTTCATCAAGTTCACATGCCACGCCATGATTCCAGATCCAAGAAGGACCAAGTGGCAAACTCAATCGATAAGCATGTACCACTTCTGTGGGTAACATTTACCATTCTACTCTCCTACCTAAACAGCGTAAAATACAAACCCAGCGAAGGTCTCTATCTAGGCCGAAACACCAATGCGGAAGAAATCAGGTGCAAAAGCGCTTGGGTTAGATATTTGTATAGTGTTGGTCTTTCCTGCTCTGAAACCTGGGAGTGACACAATGTAGCCGGTGAGCAAGATATCCCAACTCTGCGAGCGGAGAAGTTGAGTCGGGATATCACGAGTATATCGGGAGCGCAACACACCTGTGCAGAGATTGGCATTTGAACCTGCGTGGGGGTACCCCCATTTACACTGATGAACGCGTTACGGCAGTTAGAGCACGCCGTATTGGTAAACGTAACATCGCCGTTGATGTATTCAAGCGATAGAGTCTTTGTTCCGCCTGAGGCACCTCCATCGACGCCGTTGAC
>JABCKM010019977.1:0-12260 GCA_018221805.1 Rugosomyces carneus
TTGTGATGCAAAGACATGAGTCATATCTGCATGGCTACAGTAAGATCCATCCAACTCTCGCTGGAATGTCCATACTGTTAAGCTTCCATCGACAACCGCCACAAACTGCCGTTCATCTCTTGTGAAAACTGTGGTAGTAGATGAATGCAGGGGGGCGAAAGACATGTCAATGTGTCTTGCTTCATCAACAACAATACAACACAAGGTCGTTGCGGAGCCGACGACAACCTTACCCCCTGAATGACTGATACTCTGCGTGTGGTAGTGCGGACTTTCGGGGACTTTGACTTGGCAGACAGACACACCTTCAGTACTTAGTACTTCAAGCACGTCGTCTTTGATCCGGGCAATACGCTTGCTATCTCCGCTGAACGTGTATGTATACACGGACTCGGATATTAGCTCATAAATAGAGGGAAGTACATCAACATAAGATTTAGTCCGTAGGTCAAAGGCCCCGCGTGGTGTGAGAAAGGTATCGTCATCGACCCAATGGACAACTACGCTTGGTTCATAACTACATCCAAAAGCGGGGATAAGCTCGTTGAAAAGAAGTGTCGCCCAGTCCTCGATGCTGGAGATTGTGCTGAAATTATTGATACTCCAACATATTAAAAGATAGCCAATGAATTTACCACCGTCGTATAAGTCATATAAGGCAGCAACACAATTGGCTGAGGGACTGGCAGCTGCAAATCGGAAACCGAGATATGCACCAGCAGGCCAGACATTACGTGGTAGCAAAAGTGACCGGAAGCGTATTCCCGTCTTCAGTGACTGGCATCTGAACACGTCACGAGTAATTGAAATAATGTTGTCGTTGTTAGGATCGTAGTACATCCAATCCCGCTTCTCAGCTGGAAATGAGATTGTCGCGGAAGAGTCGGAAAGCGGGAATCGTGGCTGCGAAACGCATAATCGGAGCACTTCTGGTTTGGAGGATAATGTCCTGGAATATTCAATAAGAATCTTGTAGACCAGATCCATCCAGGTCAAGGCACCTGGGGGGAGGACGGCATCTAGTCTGCGGAGATGACGGATTACATGCTGCGCGAATTCAACGTACGTCAGACGAACAAGCTCCTCAAGCCATATTGTAGCAACTGGAGAGCACGTAAATTCCATGATGGCTGTAAGAAGCTGTTGCAATTGGGTAGCGTCACTGGTACGACCAGATTCTGTTGCGTCTGTTGCGTAATCAACCCAGTAGATTGTAGCGTAATCAAACAGTGGATATCGGTCCTTAAAAACGTTTCGTTTCGTGATATCTGAGCCAATGGGGCCTGATAGGTACTCGTGAGAATGGAGAGAAGTAGAGAGAAGGTATTTGATGCATGTCAGAGATATACTCAGCTGCGCGGATGGGATGTCAATGAAGAATGACTTCAGCACGGCCAACGCATCGCTCGAAGGATTTTGGGTGCGCGTGGAAAGGAATTGCTGTGCTGACAGATGAACGATGCTGATCGTGTCGCCTTCATCGAGGCCGCTGTACCGGACGAGATCACCACAGCATTTCACAATGTCTCTGCGCGACCAAATTAGACCGCCGTCACCGTCAAAGAATTTGTCCACCAAGCCAACGTCCCCAGTTGTCGTGAATTTCAGTGCTTGCTCCAACTCTGCAAATGTCATGGGACGTTTACTAGCCACAACCCACTCTAGCACCCAGCGACTGAATTCTCGGTCGATCTCCTCGCTGGCCAACAGCCGCTCACAGATGCGTTCATACATTCCAGTAAGCCCATGTGGTAACCTGTCGAGCAAAGTCTCGATTCCGGTGATACGCTGTTGTTTTTGGACCTCCTTGCACATAAGATCGGCCCAGAGAAACATCCCCTGGTGATTCTTAACGTTGCTGAGGGTGGCTATGGTACGGTCTCGAAGAGGAAGGTGTTTGGAATCGCCAAGGCGCTCGATATGATTAATACAGTGTTTAACAAATGCCGCAATATCATCCTGAACGTCGTTCGGGGCAATATGAAGCACCTTCGGGGGTGCTTGTCTGGGATCATCAGGTACAAATGCATCTACGTGCTCTCCGGTCGGGCGGCCAGTGACAACTATGTGAATCATGTTTGACGTGGCGTGGACAAGCTGACGTAGATTCTTGACCAAGTCCCTCGAATCCTTGCACTCATCCATCGCATCTAAGATAAGCGTTACAGTGGGTCCGGGCTCTTGTTTGGAGCGCTGGGAGTACTCAGAGATCAACGGAGAGAAGATATCCCACAATGACTCAAATCGGATACTCGGTTGCAGCAGCAGGTCTTGTATGCGAGACTCAAGCGTCTCAGCGAGAAGATCGTGAGTGGACAGAAAGAAGACGTATGCTTGGTGAAGGAGGGATCGTGTAGCCGAAAGAGCCGTGTTAGACTTCTCATTGGTACCTTTGAAAAAGTGATATAGAGTGATATGCTGTGCAGAACGGGATTGTGCTTCATTGATAAGCCAAGAGCTGAGAATCGTCTTCCCTGCCCCAGCGGTGCCATATATCACTAACAGGCCGCTAGTCAGACGCCCGATCCAACCACGGTACTCCTCCTTGTGTCTGAGCCATTCGCAAGTTCCATCATGACGGTCCCGCTCTGCTGCGTGAAGATGGTTGTCGTATTCAGGCGCAGAAATGAAGTCTGAAATCTCCTTCCGTTGGCGACGAACCCGTTCTGCCTTTTCTATGGCATGATTTTGACTAGCTTCGACTTCGTGTAGCTTTGTTCTTTGCGCTGAGATTTTGTTTTTGAGCTTCGCAAATTCCCTAGACAATATGGTCGACGAGATTAACCACATCTTTATGCGTGATCTGACATCTAGGAATCACCATGAGATTGAAGCATGTCTATAATAGAGTCCTGTCCTTACCTGTTTTCATTTTTTCCGTATAATATTCTATTGCCTTGACCCAAAACTCAATGATGGCGACGTAAACTGCCCCAAGCGCCGTAACGATGATCTCTGATCCAAGAAATGTATCTTCGACGAGCTTTAAGTGACCGATTTCCTCTGCAATTCCCGTGAAAAAGCTGAGAACGTCTCCCAATACGTTTGCATTTGTTCCTGAGGTCTTAAGGGTCTATTTTAGCACTATGGCATTGATGTTCAAGCTGCGGGATACTCACTACGAGTAGGAATGAAACGACACCCCAAAGCAGATCGCCTCCGATTGGAACTAGTTTACAGAGGCCTTCCACGATGCGCGCATATGGTTCGATGTTGAGCGCCAGATCACCAGCTTTGGAGGCCGCGGATGATGAGCCTTTCGTTTTCAGCTCGTTTCCGATCCTTTGCCCTTCTTCTACGAAGCTATCCAAGCTTGACATTTGTTCCAATCGCTCGAAATCCTTAGTGCTTAGTTGTTCCCGAATGTTGCGCCTAGAACGATCGAATGCGCGTTGGGCTTCTCCACCGTTTATCATGGTATGCAAACTTGATATACAGTGGTGGTCTCTGTGAGAGTAGGGTAGAGAAAGGAATGCTAAGCGCCTAAGATTGCGCCTTGAACACTGCCTGGGAAGTGCTGTGTCGCGTGACAAACTGTTCATCATGATCAGTAGTAACGTGTTCTAAGTTGTTGATTTCAACTTCAAGTGTCTCGGCGGCGTCCTGTTAGATCCGTCGAAATCCGTTACTTTAACGAATCCGGTTTTCGGTGTAGCCATTCCTACAACATAGTTTTTGATAGACTCTGCCGCTTGTTTAGGCTCCGGATAATACCTGGCAGATGTGACGACGCATGAGTGTCTCATGCCAAAAGAGGAGAAGCGAAGTGAAAATACCAAGCTAGGTCGCTGATTGTTTTGCCATCAACGGATCCATCATAATAGGAGGCTTGTCTATAAGATGAAACTCCATGAAATGAAACCCTTGTGCTACAAGAGTTGACGTACCCCTTCCAACCGCACATAGTACTACACTAGATAAGCCTCTCGTTATTTTGAAACGACAAAGGCGAACTTACTGTGTTTGTGAATCAGTGAAGTAGTTTTTTTGAATAGACGAGGGTGGGAAGTAGTGGTTGCCTTCTATAACGATTGTGTCGTTAGACTCTGCAAGAACGGTGCCATTGATAGTTGCTTTAGTCATTGCGGTGGTGGATTCGAATGAGACCAGATTGTGGGGTAAGGCACCTTTTATAGGCAACTGGTGATTGATAAGAAACGAGTTTAGTCATAGTCACATGCAAAATCTTACTGACCACGCTCATCAGAAGCGCACTACCTGTCAGCGCTGCATTTTCTGGGGGGTGATCGGGCGCGTGTATGCTGTGCATGGGCTGATGATCGTCCCCAGCCTTCCGATCTTAGGATACAGTATAATGATTGCACATCTGCCCGGTCCTCCCACTGGCAGCGCTTCAATGATCATACCAGACACGCTCTAGCTGGAAAGCGCAGCTCTGATGTACAGAAATTACAGCAACTGCAAGCGCCGGCATAGTGCCACTGAGCACTGTCGACTTTCGAGGAGACTGTGGTTGACCCTTTTTGGATGCGTTACAAGATCTGAGGGGAGAGGCTGCTGGCTTGGAGCATATGGGTCCCCGTTTCCCTCCTCCTGTTTCTTAGGTAAATAGGGCGTTATTTCATTTTTCTCTTCTTGCGCTGGATTGTGTCAGCTCGGAAAAATACCACCATTGGTGGCAACATCGACATTAAGCTGTTCACGGCGTAACAACCGTCGAGGACATGGCTACCAGAAATGACTACCAGCCTGTAATTGCTGAGCTGCTGAGCAAACTTTCTTCACCCTTTCAAGTGTTTAGCATCTCCTGTCGAAGCGCTCAGCGCTTCATAAGTTAGTACGTCAATCTTTGTCCGCTAGACGTACACATAACTGTCCGGATTTGTTATAAATGTGGCTGAACCAAGCTATTCTTTGACGGGCTCAGTGCGTATGGCTGCGAGTTATCGTATTACCGATGCGGGGTCAGGCCTCGGATTCGCGTATTGTGCAGAGATCTCATATATGATACCAGTAGCGACAGCACCAAACTGCATGCGAAGTACCGTGTGGAAGTTGAGCGGTATGAACTTAAAGGGGTAAGAGTAAATTATTGGTTATGGTGGTAACACTTCTCACCAGAGCATATCAATCACAAATGCATCATACGAATTATTTCCAGTCGAGCAGCTTGTTCTTTTGGTACATTATCATATAAACTTTCTGTACCATATGCTAATGAAAAGTAGACAGTTAAATCAAAAGACTGAGACAGTAGCCCATTCTGACTCACAATACCCGCTCATTGCGATGCCAATCTCTGTGTGTGTCAAGGAGGCTAGAGAAGACCCAACGGTTCTGGGCTCATAGGACCTATACAAGCAAGTGTAATACCTGGCTGACATGTCAGCGTTTGAGGAATCGTGCAATGAAGGTGCCTAGTAACAATGTGAATGATGCCTTTACGATGGTACGCAAAGGCTTTTCCCGAATTCAGGCGTCTCGCCAAGAGAGAAGAGGGCGGCTACAACTGTGTAAGGTGAGTGGTAGGTAACCTTGTAGCGTCCTATGTTGCTGAAGACTCTTGGGAACAATAGACCTCCCTTGGATTTGAAAACCCAAGTGCTACGAAGACGATGGAACAACGGTTTTTTGATTTTGCCTTTTGTCATTCCTTATTAAAGCCTCAATCCTCTTCGCAGCGACGCGGGTTGCTGAGGTATTGGGCCGAGCTAAATGTCCCGATGGTAGACGTGTGTAAAACTGAAAAAAAAAAAACACATTGTAAAACCATACCTATCACGGGCTTCTATCACGGCCATCTCATCTTCTTAGTAGTGTCCTACCACATGTGTTGACACAGGATTAGGAAACGATGCAAGTCTGATGCCTCACGGCAAAATCATGTGTGTGGGACCTCCCAAGCAATAATACAGACTTTCAACGGGTGCTACAACGGCACCCCTCTAGGGCCTCTACCCTATTAGACACAACGGCATACCTCTGAGGTTTCAAACTGCGGGTCAGTGGGGCCACGCAGCCGGAAGCAATCGATCCTGGAACCTAAACTCCACCTGGACAGAAGATTAGACAGTATCGTGATGGTGTATTAGGTTCATGGCGCACTAACGCATGTGACGGTGTCTATATTAAACATCCCGAGCGACTATAAGATTCCGAGTATAGCTTTTTTCGCAGGAGAAGTCTCGGGCGTGCAACTTCTGAACTTGCGAACTCCTATCATGGACTTGGTTGCGGACAACCTGGGATCGTTGTACATTGGCTACGCAGTCTCAACATGGCTCTTTGGCTTGACGACGATGCAATTAAGCACATTTCACCTTGCTGAGGCTTTCAAGGCGTACTTATAGCTGGATTTTTTAGTTTCTATATTATATTCGTCAATTTCCAAAAGACCACCTGGTAGTAAGGTCCCTGGTAAGAGAACATTATTCCCAACAACTTGCCTCTACTAACTCGTATTCATGCAAAGGCGGTCACCGTGTGGTGTGTTTCCATGCCTATATAATTTTCATCCCAAAAACTCAGTGTTGAGAATACAAGGCTAGCAGAACTGGGGCATCAGGTAGCCTCCGCACACGTCGTCTACTGGTACCTTATTATCCACCGGAGAGATCTATTATCCATTTTCAAGCCACCTCCACGGAGCTTTGCCCTTTGTGTCATTTTCAATGCATTTGTCGGGTTCGTCGTTCAAGTTAGTGGCACTCATTCTACTTATCATTACGGATATTGTCTAAACAAACTCGAAAATGTAGGTATTTTTTGCCTTCCGTTTATGGAGAGCAACAAGGGTGTTGATGAATTTCGCCATCTCAATGCTGTTGGTGGGTACCAGGTTTATCATGAGTATGGTCCTCGGTGCGTTTGCGTGCGGGGAAGTGCCTTCAATCGTAGCTTTTGTCACAAAATTCAAGCACTTCATGACCTCGATTTGGATATGCAGTGAGTGAGCTGCGAGCGCCGATTCTGGGGTGCTAACTTATCTATTTATTATTCCAGCCTTTCTGCTATAGTAATGACAGTTCTCGTGCGTGCCGCTGTTTCCTATCTGCTTTGGTATCTTCTCAATTGGATGCACAAGTTTATTTCTAAGGATAACTGTATGTTGTACACTACATTTGCCGTACTGTGTTTGAGCGCTTCACCTAGTTATCTGGCTGGGTTTGTACATGCCATACCCTCGCTGTAAGCCGCGAACCATGTCTGATTGTGATTAGTTGCTGACGTAGGCTGCCGGTTTACTTCATTAGTTTTTTCGAATTCGATGATGGCATCGTAAGGTTATCACTTCCATTCAACCGACGTGTTAACTAACCCGCTGTAAGGTTAAACTCTCGCACAAGTCTCCGTCGTTCAGATGCAAGCAGGGAACAGTACATATCAGCTCAGTCCGGGCCGACTAGTGTTGAATTAGATTATTTTGTCAGGGAGTTAGAAAAATAGCCTAAACTCTGGTTCACCGCACCGCTAATCTCAAACAAATTTCCAATCTATGAAGGTCATTATTTTTGGTAGCGTTGGGGAATTCTGTCACCGTAGTTGAGGGCGTGGCAGCTTCTCGCTAGCGCTGGAGCACGGTAGACGCGTGGACCAAACAAAGCACGCAACGCGTCAATAAATTTGTTGTATTAATTTGTCATGCCAAATAAAGTGGTGTTACGCGTGTGACATTTTCTGCATCCCCCTTGTTGTGCTCATCGTCTTCTCCGTTTTCCTGGCTTTCTGTCTCGCCTTTCCCTTCTCCCTAGTCTCCTTCAAAGCATAGGCGAGCCCACACACTCGGATACGATATCTGCCTGGAATGCCGTTGTTGACGCCTCCGAGTACCAAACACCGCCGCTCAAAGGACAAGGAAAACCACGACGCGGACTCTCATTTTCGCGTCGCTTGGTCAGAAATCAACAAAATTCATATAGTACCTCTTCCTGGCTCTCCTAAGTCATCAACTCCTCGCGTTTCCCCGTCCAAGAATGCTCCACGAAAATCGATTCTCAAAAAAAGTGGTGCTGTCTTCTCATCATGGCCGGAAGAGAAGCAAAGAGATATGACGCCGGAACCAGAAGATCCTCTCGTCAACCTCACTTACCTCACGTATCCTATATCGACCATAACCGAGGCAAACGATACAACAGAGCTGCGGGTTCTAATCGAGGCATATAGCGTCCTTATGAACAGGTTACGCGCCTCTACTTTAAACAAGAACGATATAGACTCGTCATGGCCACTTTTTCAACCTTTGCGAGATCATAAAGACGCGTTCATTGATGCTGTGGTCAGGGATTTGGGTCGAGCACTGGTGGATCCTGGCCAGCAAGCTATCGAGGAAGGTCCTGCGATGAGAGTTTTACTTCCATCTCCGTCCAATACTCCAAAGAAGAAGAAGAAAGATGGGATGAGCGCAGAGCAGGCCAAATATGCGCGAGACTTGGCTACTACGAGTCACGCTGTCATTAGGCTGCTGACGCTAATCTTCACCGTTCCTTGTTTTCTCAAATTCTTTACTAGTAAGTCTATTTGAACCCTCTTTTCTTAAAAGAGATATATTAAGCTTATTGTAGGCGCGGATCTCGAGCAGATGTTTACTGCCGCGCTCGCCATTCCCCTAGCTGACGAACTGCCGACTCCGAACGCGCGTAAGACATGGGCACTCGCAATATCGCTTATACAGACCCAGCGACTATCATCTAAGGTTCTTGCGCCTGCCGCTGACCGCATTACATTAGCCTTATGTCGTGGTATTGACGGTGAACTCGGTAAGGAGGGTAAAAAGGGTTCCGCCAGTGACGGGCTCAAGGTTCGGACTTTAGACCTTCGGCGCATTTCAATATACTAATATATGTGTTTTTATTAGGCATTCCATGATCTCTCGATACACCTACCATCCGTCTTCATTCCAAAGTTCACCCACGCGCTTCTTCCATCCGTTCTCGCCAACCTTCTTGCACCCACTCTGCCCCTTCGTATACAGGCCGCGCATGCACTTGGCGGTTTTGTTCTTGGCCTCACTTCCCTCCCTCCCTCATCAGTTCATAAAGAGGTTTCCCGTATCGTAGCAAAATATATCACCACGCTTCCACCTCAGAAACTCCCGTCACCTTCATTGAAGAATTCCCCGACCAAGTCCCCCCAAAAGCCAGTCTCGCAAGATCCTCTGATCATCCGCACACTTCGCACGACGTTGCAGGCAACAGAGATACCAAACGTTGCCCATGGTCCGGCATGGGGTGTATGCGTCCTATCCGCTCTCATAGTCCTCCTAGGACCCGCCGCTATGAAGATCGCATCCCTAAGATCTCTTGCACAGCTCGGGCTGAGACACAAGAATCGAAGCGTACGTGCGCTAACGTCCATCATGTGGCGTTGCATGGTCTGGGTGTTCTTGCAGCCAACAACATCTATCAGTCATGATTCAGACGGGGAGGATGAAGTGGAAGAAGTAGAAGAAGAGGTAGCTGTGAAGAGAGAAGAGCAAGAGAAGAAGCAACGGGATGAGTGGTGGAAGCTGGTGGCGTCTGTGACAGAGTTTGAGGCGGGCGTCAGTACGATTGCGGCTACTATTGGATCGGTAAACCCTGGTGTACCAGCGTATACGCCCCCACGGTACAAGTACATGAAGGAAAACGAAGAAGATCTACCATTATACCGCGCGCTGGAGCTACTTCACCTCATGGTGTGCAAGGATGCACCGACACGCGCCAGTGCCATTGACACAATGAAGGCTCTGGTTGGCGTCCCCGTTGTGGATACCGAGACATTCGGGGAACTTGGGAGGCGCACTCTATTACCCAAATCCCTATTTTCGGCGCTTCCCGGGTTGCTTTCTACGCCGTTCGTGTCGCTGAAGACCGCTGTGAACCCCATCTTTGAAGAGTCACCTAGAGCGGAGGACGTCAGGGCTTTGACCCTCAAGGAAGTAACCTGCCAATGGGTGTGGGATGGCATGATGAAGGCTTGGAAGTCTGCCGTTGGAGGGGCAGATAACGCGCTGCAAGGAGAGGAGAGGGAGAAGGAAAAGCAGGATCTGCTGCAAGTTTGGGAAGGGCTGATAGGGATCGGCTTGACCGCCGTTCTTGGTGAGTTATCTCAATGTAGGGTACGGGCACCAACTCAATCCCTTCCCCATTTCAGACACGGGCAGGGAAATCGATCCAGACAAGGAAAACCGGCAATCTTACGATGCGGATGCGGTCGCAAATTTCACCCAAAGTATCATTCATGTCATTGAGGAAGATATCCTCGAAAACCCCCATCTCCGCCTTTCCTCATCCAGCAGCAGTGTGCTGTCACAGCATGGGCTTAACATTCCAGGCTTCACAGCTACCTCCTCAGATGTCATCGCCAAACTGTCATTCGCTCGCGAACTCTGGCGTATCGTCTACCGTCTAGTGCCTCAAGCTATGCTTGGCGACGCGGCTGAACAGCTCATTGGATGCCTCATGCGCAATACTGACGAGTACACCACTTTCACTGATTTTGTCATTCCTGAAGTTCGACTTGGCGTTCGGGAGGTGGAGGAAGAAGGGATGAACCAACTGAATACTGCCTGGACCGAGTTTTGTCTCGATGCATTGGCTGTTTGCGGGGGCGAGTCTGTACGAGTGTTTTGGGGTTTCTGTGAGACGAGTGATGAGTGTGATGCTAAGACTGAGCCAGTGTGGACGTGTCGGTGGACTGCGGCAGAACGTGCGTTTGTGTGGCGTCTCTTTGCCAAGGGGTGGATGGAGCAGGTGTCGGAAGCTGGATGGGAAGGAGCTGTATGTGTTCTCGCCGTGCCATTTGTACGCTTTGAGAGTCGGAGCAAAGGAGAGGAGCTAGCTTGGACCCTCAGTCTAGACGATGCGGAGCTGTGGCAGAAATTGTTGGAGCATACGATTGCCACAGCCTTGGACTATGGCTACGACACTAACTTGGTGCTCCTTTTCATCGTTACTCTCGTGCAGAGCGAGGTTTACATGCCCGTTCATATCCGCCTTGTGGAGTTGCTGCTTGGTTATTTGACGTCAACTGCCCAGGCGGGCGAGCTTCGCGAGTTGCCCGAATCGGTGCTGGAGTTTGCTACTTCGACAATGATTGCGGCGTACCCCCCTTCCCAAGACCAAACGACATATACTTGGGCCGCTAGGGCAATGACCACACTCTTTGAACAATGCCCCAAGGAGTTGGTGGGCGGGCTTGGAGAAGGCATGGCTGAGGCAGTTGCATTGTGGGTAGGAGATGCTGAAGGGCGCTGGGATAGCGGCGTCGTTGAGTATGATGTAAGCACTTTCTAATGGTCACCCGTCCTACGTCAACTCAAGTCCACTCAGTAACAGAACCTGTCGTACAGAAGAAACGGAAGAGGATGATCCTTGATGCAGTCGAGCCACCACTTTTGAGTGAGGTGTATCCTCGGCAGGTGCTTGCGTCTCTGAGGCACACAGCGATTGTCACTCCAACAACGATGAGAGTATCAAGGAGAACCTCGAGCAGGCTTCTTCGCAGGGCGCAATCTGATACCAGGGCTTTCGCGCCGAAGTTGGCTGACAGGAATCAAGGGATAGATGAGGCCGATGTATCAGGGTCTCAAAGAAAGCGGAGGAGGGTTACCAATGATATCAGGGTATTTTCGAATGACGAAGATGAAGACGGAATAGGCGCAGGTGTTACGCTTCTGGCTCCTCACAATTCTCCTACAACAACAGCAATCACAACGCCTTTACAAAATTGGAGACGGCCGCTTGTTAACTTTGACGATATCAAGGCTAGGGGATTCTTGTGGCAACTACGCGACGAAGAAGTGGAGGATCTAGACGGGGATGTGGCAATATCACCTTCGTCCGAGGATGATAGCGATCGTCTTTGTATTGGGCAGGTTACGCCGCATCATCTGATTTCGCCCGAGCTAGGGAAGCGTAGAGGTGGAGGCGGAAGTGAATCGAAGCTAGTTTCGAGGATGCGAGGAAAGGCGACGCGGGTGAACGTTGTTGATCCACTGAGTAGTGATGATTCGGTGGTGGCTTTGTCCAGCCCCTCGACGGATCTTGTGAAGCGGAGACTTCGGCGTTACGAGTCGTTCTAACAACCCCTTCCCCCCCAAAAAAATGCCCGGTATGGGCAACTGTAATAATAATAATATTGGACATGTATGCTTCAGATACTGTAGCTTTGTTAACTTCGTGTATGATATAATAGCATTCTCCGGGTAACAACTCATTGACAATTGATGTTTGCGTCGCGACATTTCCTGTCGGTTCAGTAATCAAGAAGGAAGAAAGATTCGGCCGATATCAAATTGTTCCTGATAGCTATATTTCCCG
>JABCKM010019978.1:1452-14127 GCA_018221805.1 Rugosomyces carneus
TTTGGGGCTCCAAAAATAGACATGCCGAACGGATGGACTCTCGTATCAAAGAGAAGTTGGAGCGGCGCGCATATTCCCATCATCATCGAGGCTAACTTAATTAAGTAGACCTCGTATGTAGCAAGAGCAGCCGTTGTTCGTATTCCTGCTGATTCGTTATGACCTTGGAGATTTATGGAGCTCGATCGGTAACGACATGTTGGATGGACCGTTATATGCAGTTTAGTTGTGCATCCACGCTGTCGCCCAAAGCTACCGGAATGGATGGACAGATGGGTCTCATCGTAATGTGACACATCAAGAATGGGTTATAGTTAATTTTGTAAAGATACAATTGTCAATAGGGTTCTGTTTGGTCTACGGGAGCAAATCAGGTAGCGAGAACTATGATAGTAATACATATATACATACATGGCCTAACGAGATAAATCATGTGTTACATTTTGTTGAGTGTTTCCGTTGTTTTCTAAAAATATATCAAAAGCATGAGACAGTACCGTTCGCCGAGATAACGACGAGCTCCGTGTTTCGCCCACCCTGCGAGGCATGGGTGGCATAACGGCATCAAATCCCTTGGATTTAATCAGTTTAAGAAGGAAAAGATCTTTGTAGTCGTAAGTCAAAGCGGAGTCGCCCTGGCGGTTCACCATGTGAAAGTCGGGATGACTTCTCATCTCCATTGCAAGCAAGGGGCGCATCAGACCGAGAATGTTAGCGCAGACGAAGATATGATGACACTTCAGATTGAGTATCGCCAAGCTTGTAAACACCTCCAGGAAGCGTAGTGTCATGTTGGTCCTATTGACTGTTCGAGGGCTGGCCCATCCGACGCGATAGAAGCCAAACTCCGAGTTTTCTGGTAAGCTGGAAACCATCTCAGTTAGAGCAGGCGATTAAAATTAGAATTTTCGACAAGCCTGATGCGCCATAAATGTTTGATCACTTGTGACATGATTTGGACAGCATGCTCTTCATCTATGGATGTCAGAAATTTCCTAATGGATGATTGCGTTGACATGGAGAGTATTGGGCACAAGGTAAGCTCGTAGAGACACCGCAGCGCGTGGACGGATGTTTCTGCATCTTCTGCATTGGATCTAGATTATTTCACGAATAGTCAGTGGTGAATTCCTGCTCGGTATTTGGCATCGAGGTAGAAGATAGTTACCCAGCGAGCATCATGAGGTCCGTACAAACGTCTAGGATAACAAAATCTTCAGGTCTGCTCTTTAGTTTCAGCTCAGGCTGCAGACGCCAAAGATTAAGTTGTTTTGTGACTATATCCCGTGCCACGTCCCCAAGATCTTCATCGACTTCAGCGTGAACGCGAGACGGGTGCTGCTGAATGGGCCCCCGGTGTGGCCACATAATATCTTTGAAAGCATGTTTTAAGACTGTCACGGAGCGTTTATGGGTTTCGTAAAGAGTTGAAAAGAAGGATATGCAAGACGCTTGCATAGCAGTGGCAGCGCGGAATTTATTAGAACCAAAATCTGCTAAGTTGTCGCGAAAATCGATGAGGTAAGCGCGGAGGAGAAAATCAAGCAGGGAGGTTTGAAGGATCTTTGAAAGCGTGGACGGATTTGAGCTGACCACCTGCTTCAGGAAATCCACGAATGGCACAAGAGAATGGTGCTCCTCGGAGCTGATTGAGCTTGTGTAAGCAGTGACTGCTACAGCATCCGTTTCGGAGGTCCTACGATCAGTTATTTAAGAATGTCTTAGCAAATGGTTGAATTTCAGAAACTGACTGGATCGGGTCAATAATGTCCAAGAGCGTAAAGATGAACATCTGCATCTCGACTGATGGCCATTGTACCAAGCGCTTAACTAGCTGTTCGGTTCGGCGTGCGCCAATCTGTGCGAGTAGCATATGCACAGCACGATCTCTCACATTGCTGGTATATATGTCTGGCCTATAAGCGCAGTTAATGCGTTAACTATATAATCGCTCGTGCTCAAACAATTGATGGGCTCACCTCGAAAGTTCCAAAAGGTCGTCGTACATACTCTCTAAATCCTCTTCTTTCGAATTCTTCAAGCTGTGTGGGGAAAACGGCTATGCTGAGAAGAGCCGGCACCCTGGTCATCACCGTTGATCGACTGACGTTTGACATTTGAATCAAGGAAATCCAAAAAGTAAATCCTGTGCTCTGGGATGATGGGCGCTAAGATTACCGACGGACAGTGTCACGTGAGTCCCTTCGCAACTTTGACTCGTCGTTGAGCGCGTTGAGCATGGAGCCCAAACCTCTAAGTAGGCGGTCATTTTTTTCTCTCAGAGTCAAGCCTAATATACTTTGTAGTTTTTGTGACAGGAAATGCCAACAAGCTCAGAGAAGTCAAAGAAATTCTCTCCGAAGGCGGCAATCCGATCGAGATTGATTCCCAAAGTCTTGATAGCAAGTCTTATGGTATAGATATCTGAAATCCACGCCATCTCACATTGGGTATCAAGTTCCAGAGCTTCAGGGCACCACACAGGAAATCGCTAGAGAAAAATGTCGGAAAGCTGCTGAGCTGGTAAGTCCATCTCTTGATGAAGTTGATCTTCTGACGAACGACTGGAAGTAACTCATTTCATCCATTTAATTAGACAGGCTGTCCATGTATAACAGAGGATACAGCTCTTTGTTATGTCGCGCTGAATGGGCTGCCTGGTCCCTATATCAAACACTTCATGACGGAAGTAGGGCACGAAGGGCTGAATAATCTGCTCGTTGGCTTTCCCACAAAAGCAGCATGGGCTCTATGTACGTTTGCGTACTCCGCTGGACCTGGTATGTGCATGATACAATCCGTGTCGCTCTTGACCTGACTGTGGAGCTTTCACGTAGGCTCCGAACCGATTATTTTCGAAGGGCGGACCGACGGTGTAATTGTACCTGCAAGAGGTCCCAAGGTGTTTGGATGGGATGCCGTTTTTCAACCTGAGGGTGCTGAACTGACGTGAGTTGGAGCACTCACTAATTCGAGAAAAGTTCCTCACGTCTTCTATAGATACGCAGAAATGCCCAAGGATCAGAAAAATAAACTCTCTCATCGGTACAAGGCCCTCGAGAAGCTTCGTGCTTATTTTCAGGAATCGGTGGCATGAACCCTTCCGTGCAGTGCACATCATCAATCCGCGTTATTCTACCACTCGCTGTAAAACCATAGTTCTTTCAACCATACTTGTGCGCACACACGCAGCCAACACAGTTATCCAACTTATCATCGCCTTTCACGATTTTTTTCGGAGTCGCAAAGCCCAAAGGGCCGCTGGCAACCTTGCGCCGTTGTCCTGTATTACAGGGACTCTGAAACGTTGAATCAATCGTGCTACGAAACATCGCTCAAACTCCATTTTGAACGGGGTTGTATATCCCCAGTTTGGAGCACTTCCTGAGGTTTTTTGCCCTGAAAGGCAGATCGCGTAACTATATGCAGATAGAAGTAATGCTACAGAAGGAGAGCGTATCGTAGATTCAAATTTAAAAGTAGCTACTCTCGCTTCGGTTAAGATACAGAATATCACGAAGTAGAAGCATCATTCTACACCTTTATGACTTTTGCATCATAGCTTTGTTTTTTCATGTTCTTTATCCTTTTTACTAGTCGGTTTGACCGTAGAGTGGATAGCGGATACGCAGAGTCGGTCGCCATCCCAAAACTAACGAGAAAAAGTTAGAGAGGCGATCACAGCGCGCAAATCCTTACATTTTGAAGGACAGAAAGAAACTCTTACCTCAGTCCTTGCCGAACGAATGCGACCATTGATGAACATTGATGTTGAGACAATTTTCAGCTTAGTTCCCCTTTCGGGACTTGTTCACATGAGTTCACAGTTCAGAAATGAGCACCTACAGTCGTACTGGTTGATGCCATATGAGATTCATGGACTGGGATACTCCCGTTCCATCATTTCCTGTAGCCCTTCCAAGGACAACGAGAGCCGAAACGGAACATCTGAGCATAAAAATGTTTTTGGGTGAGCAAGAAAGTGATGTACCGCATTCAAAAAGTAAAAACACATTACGGGTCAACCATATAAGCCGCACAACCACCATGCAAGGTTCCAAAGATATTGCACATATCTGTAGATTTAGACGAGTTCATTGACTATTGGCATATTAGTCGAAGATTACTACCGCGCACCTTTGCTGACATTTATCTCAAAAACAGTCTGCGCATGGGCAGCCTGAGATTCCTTATCCCACACGTTCACCTCAAGCAGCTTGAGACGCTGTCCAACGTCCGCGCCGTACGACTTGTCGCTGGTGCTTACGAAATAAGAGAAAACTTTCAGCGATTCGCGCTTCTGGTCATCGCTGATGTTGCCCTTGATATGCGAGACGTCTTGTTTAGCGGTGGTGGGAGAGGTCATTGTGGCTGGGTTGAAAGAGGCAAGAATAGGCGTAGAATCATGACACAACGTGTTGGCCCTTGAGTGCAAAAGGGGAATCAATTCAAGAATGCAATGTGATCGGATCGACGGCAACCAAACATATCTTATCAGTGTATTACCGAGTTCAATGATCTAGCGATATTCATTCATTTGAATTGTTCAGAAGGCATTAGGTATAAGCTAGTTCAACTTTGAATAACTTCTTGAAATTTGTGATCTTTATTCTGGTCGAATTAGATCAATGACTCCGATACTGGTACAGAATGCGATTGCTAACTTGAAGTATTGCATCGGTAGGAAGCCGCTGACTAGTTCGCCGTTTTATCCCAACGGCCAGCACCCTCCCTTATTTGCACCTCTGCAATGTGATCGAGCTTGTCTGACCAATTTTTCATCATGGATTCGTCATCGGGCAGCTGAGAAATTTTGTCTGCGCGAGTATTAAAGCTAAGCTTAACGAAAGACAGTTCCGTGCGAAGGACACAACGCATACGAGCCTCATCTAGAATGACGTGCTGCAGATTCAAACGGAATTCATCGACAAGTGGCAGTATTTTGATCACTATATATATGTCTTCGTCGACAAGGTCGTATCCCGGTATCCCGAGTGGGTTGTAAGACATATGCTGGTGAGTACCGAAAAATCTGTTTCGAGAGTAGAGAACGGAGTCTTAGGTAGCGACCACTCCTCCCACCAAGTGTCCGAACTCAAGTGTTTTCAGGGAATGTGAAACCTTCATGAGAGATCATAGCAACCCAGTCCAGTCTTTCTTGTGATGTGGACCGGAAGCGCGGAAAGGAACATGTCAGCTTTAGAGAGTGGGGTATTTCAATGATTTGAATGGCATCGGAGAGGTCGTCAAAGCTAGTTACTATTTCCTCAAGCAGAGGAAACTTGAGGTGCAAGAGCGGTTATCCTGGGTAAGTTACTTGGCGAGCGCCAATAATATAGGGAATAAGGAAAATTCGTCTTCGTATAGACGAATAATTTGTAGATTTGGGAGAAGAGGGATGTTATACCGCATAAACTACTCCCGACCTGTCGTCAAGTAACCTCCACAACATCTTATCAAAGGACTGATTTGACGAATGGTCCTCCAAAGATTTGTGAGTGCAGGCCCTTGAAAAATTCGGCATGTGAGGGAGAGGGCAAGTAGCCTCCAGTTCCATACAATTGAACATGATAGTCATGGAGGATGAGCCGGTGTACATCGCAATCATCATGAATCAGGCAGCAAATAAGGCCAAGGATCTCTGGAATGCGTAAACATGGGTGCATTCTTGGAGCGTGTTCGTTGGGAGGGCAAGCAGGTCACACTCTAGTGACTAATGACTTATATCCGCACCGCATTGAGACTTCGCTGGTTTCGTTTCAACGCTCACTGACTGATCCCTTGCTCTGTACACTATGAAGAGGGTTCTGACCAGGTTGAAAGCGAAGCGCTCACCGCGTCAATCATTGATGCCCACAGTGCATACTGATATAGCCACCCCGTATTCTGGCTCAGCGGTATGGCGGGGATAGGCAAGAGGGTCATCGCCCATTCTTTCTATCAAAACATGTCTGGGAATAACCTTGGTGCTGGTTTCTTTTGCAATCGACAACCGGAAAGCCTGAGCGATGTCAGTCGTGTCCTTCCAACACTAGCATATCAGCTCGCCTCTAAGTCGCGGGCGTATCGTGATGAAAGGTTTGGGACAGACGTCACGTACCTCTTATGGGTTGGCTATCCTTCAGAAGCAGGCTCAGGATCTTTTCATTGACCTTAAAGATCACGTTGGCATAGATTCTGAGCCTCTCGTTATTGTTATAGATCTCTCCCTCTTCCCTCCTCTCTTCCACGCCACCTGAAACGTGCAGTGTCGCTGACGAACTCTGGGACATCTCTGCGGGATCGCATTATCCCCGAGATACAGCCAAAATGGAACCAAGCCCAGAGATGACCACTTGTGGACGAGGGAGATATTTTGAGCTTCATATTCTTCAATTTTGCGAAATACATGTCGGGTAAATAGGGAGCTACGATGGAGTATTCCCCTGTGTGATCGAGAGTATTGCGTAGTTTCTGTTCGTATGCAAGATCAACACTCTTTCGGACTACCACGCAACAGAACATACTTACCTTTCTCCGGTGATTTTTCGATAGAGCCGTTTTCGACTTGCGTCGAGCTCTGGTCCTTACATGGCCCTCACGCGATCCCTCGTCAGTATTATCCTTGGGATTCTCGTTATCGCCAACCGTACTAGAGATAGTATCGTTGATAATGAAAATGCCCATCTCTGCAATCTCGTTCAGCAAAACATTCGCCTCCTGGTCTTTCTCCCTCGCGAACTCCCTCGCTCTATCCCGTTTTGCTTTAGCTTTCTTATATCGGTCCTTCAAGTCCTCCTGAAGCGCTAGAATAAAAGGAGGCACTACTAACTCGATTCGATCTCAGCATCTAAGCTATGTGTCATTTTTATGCATGAAGGCATCACGCGGTTCGCCATCAGGGTCCGCGCGGGTTATTTGCTATAGTATGTTGGCGAGAGAATGCCCCACATAACTCATTTAGATTGTCGGTCGCCCCCGGGATGCTCCGCTATCACGTCTGGCATCATAGCGCTTATCCCCTGTTTACCAAACCTGAAAGAGCTCTGTTTTTCTCCTAGCTGTTTTACAACAGCAACCGCCGAGGCCACTGCAGACCACCAAAAACTTGAAACCATTCGCCTGGACCACGAGAGCTGCTTCCCTAAATTTAGCGCCAATAACGAACTAAAACCTCAGCTCAAGGAAGGGGCATATCCCTCGCTGTTTAAGCTGGAGATAGCTGTAACTTTTCAAAAGGCATCATTTCTCCTCGACACTTTTCCCGCCCGAGGGAATCTCACAGACCTACGAGTTTACTCTGCAATCTTCAATGAATCAGCAGCTAGCATTGCTCATTTCATTACCGTAACTGTCTTAAATTGTCAATGTCTTCAATTTCTCGCTCTGTCTCGCATAGACGATGCACCTAGATTTGATGAGCCCGACCTCGACGAGTCAGACGTTAATGGGTCTAGTCATGACGAGCCAGGTGACGAAGTCGTCAACAAGAAAGACCGTGTCAGCGTTGACCACCTCCGGCCCCTCTTCGTGCTCCAGCACCTTATACACTTTGAGATTTCACATCAACACCCACTGCTGTTGCGGCCGTCCGACATCGAGGAAATAGCCACATCCATGCCGAACATTGAAACTCTCATCTTGAACAATAAACCCTCTTTCATAAAGCATTCCAATTTGAAACTTGATGCTCTTTTCCCATTCGCACGCCATTGTTCGAGACTCCACACACTTGGTCTTTTCATGAACGCGACAGTGGATGATCGTCAATACACATTGAACGACATCAACTACCCGGTTTTCCTCAGGCTCTGCTGCCTAGATGTTGGTTACTCAAGTGTTGAAGACGAAAATCGAGTCGCGTGGTTTCTTAGCTTGATCTCTCCAAATCTACGTGCCGTCGAAAGTGACATAACTGGCGAGAAATGGCGAGCGATCTCGAAGGTTCTTCCGCTGCTGAAGAAAGTGAGAACGGAGGAGCAAGCGAAGCTGTTGTTAACCAAGGCCTAAAATACATCTGCGTTCGTCCCATAGGGTTCTTTAGTATAACTCGTGCTATTTTTTCTTGCCAAAGGCAAGCTGAATCAAATCGTTGATAGTAAGATGTCACACGTTGAATTTTCAATATCCAATTCGTGATACGCTAGGAAGGCTAAACGATTTTTATAGCAAAACCATTACACACATGGTGGGGTAGTCCCTCCAGTGCTTTGGACAGAATTAATGCTCGGTGAACGGTGAACTCCTAATTTCCCAAATAATGATAGTATGTAACCGTGATGATCATTCAACTTCAAAGAGAATGACATTGTTGTGGGAAAAGGATCAAAGAACAGACAGCCATTATTATGCGGGGCATATGGAGGATCTTTCTAGATATTGGTCGTCAATAGTTTTTCCACCCGCTCTTTTTCATCTATTCTCATTTTCTTCGGCAGTGGAAGAAGGCTCGCAGCCTCTTGCCACATTTGTTACCGGCTATCCAGAACACCCCGAGTTCTCTTGCTCTCGATGACGCAAAGCTTCGGGGAGATTAGGCTAAGAAGCCATGCAACTTGATGTATGTCTTCAATAGCTGAATAGCCGACTGAAAGGCAGCGGAGCTCGGAGAAAACTGGGTACTTAGGGTCGGGATTCAATAGATACTGCTGATCATCCACCGCTGCATTTATAAAGAGACCAAGTGTATGAAGCCTCGAACAATGGCGCGCAAATGGGAAAAGAGCATCCAGATTTAGTTCGGGATCCTTTATAAACGTCGGTTTGTTGTTCAATATAAAGGTTTCGATGTTCGGCATGGATGTAGCTATTTCTTCAATGTCGGATGGCTGCAACAAGATTGGTTGCTGATGCAAAATCTCGAAGTGAATGAGGTTCTGGAGCATAAAGAGGGGGCGAAGGTGGTCAACACTGACACGATCTCTTTTGCTAAGAATATCGTGTTCATCATCGGCCCGGGGTTCATCGTCACCGCAAGTCAGGGTAAGCGATTGAAGGCGTTGGCAATTTGAGACAATCACAGTGGTAAGATGGGCAAAGTCAGCTAGTGTCTCCTCCCAGGTGGAGGATTGGATTCATATATTTTTCAGGTTGGCTCGAGTAGGGAGCGTGAGGAGAAAAGGCGACGCCAGTTGAAATGTTACACATATTTCCGGCTTAGATAGGGAAGGGTATGCCCATTCCTTGAGCTACAGTCCTAAGTCAAGAGGCGCGAGAACGGACAAGCGGTGAATCAGAGCACTCACCACAAACCGGAAAATGAGTCATTGTTGCGCACAAGGCTATTCAACTGTTCGTAGTGTGCTCCGCCGACGTGGGCATTGGTAAGAACAGGTGAGTTAGGTGGCATTTCAAATGCACGGGGCCAACTCAAACTAAAGATTGACTCGGAGTGCTTGTGTACAATGATGCGGGAGATTGGGCCAGAAAAGAGCGCCAGTAGCTTCATTTTCGAAACCGGAGGCAGGCTATAATGAATTAATTAGCGGAACGGGGAACGTGGGGATTGGACATTTCTTGGCGACACGTGATCGCGTTTGACGGGATATGTGATCGAATCTCTTTTAACGGCTTTGACGTCGTCCACAACGTTGTCAAGCATATGTAGCCCTCAAAACACGTCTCATTACCCTTTTTACCTCCAATAACTGCGCACCAAGGGGAATTTACGCGTCTGAAGAGCCTGGAAACGCCATATTACGCGTCGCATTAACAAGTTGGCCCATTGGCCACCTCGGCAACAAACGTGACCCAGCTTATAAAGTTTTTGGCCAGGTAAGTCTTCCTTGTCTCTTACCTTCATGTCCCGAAATCCTAATCCTAACAACGTAATTTCCCCCCCGGTGGCCCCTCAACAGATGAGTGAATTTACTACACTTGGACCACATGTACACTCTCCAGGAACCGGCGAGCCGAGTCAGGATAGTTATTCTGTCAGTCCACGTTCTTTTAATTCTGCCACTACACATTTTGTCCCTCAGGCAGGGCACGGCCACCTGGCACATACTCCCCCACCTGTATGTGCCGGTCCATCTCCATTTCGATATGTGCATCCCCAAACTACCAGATCTGGCCAGACAGCATGGAATAGACCTCCACACGTCAGTCTACTTTCCTCTCATTTGTCACACTTCACATCAGGGTATGGCCATGTACCAGTATGCTAATCACAACATCACACTTAGACTCATTTACCTGCACCCGACAACCAGTTTGTTAAATTTTTCGATAAAGACTTTAGATCAAGCTATTCGGACTCCGGGGTCCTTTTGATAAACCCCTTCCGGGGGGATATGCCCATTGTAAATGAGCATATTGACATTTTACCTGGGACGACAAAGGTCGTTATAGACCTAGCAAACACAGTCTGTTTATCTAATCTCCCAATTCACGTGCTCTGCATTCTTATCATGGCATCTTTTGATCTTGTATCTAGTTCCCCAACCTTGGAATTGAGAAGAAAGCCTTCTCTACCTCCTTTATGGGATGGTTGACAATGGCTGAATTGGCAAAAATGATTGCAAAACGAGCTTTTCAAGTCCAAGGCGTAGGTCGCGTCCCTCCATTAACAGTCATCAGGGTTATTTATGCCTCTTTAGTGCTATCCACGGCCATCCATCCCATCAGACCGAATGTTTTTGGAGAAGGTAGAATGCCATTATGGAAAAAGAGGTGAACTTGTCGTTTCACCTATCATAACCGATTGTTATCATTAACGCTATGTGTTTTTATTCTCCTCTGATTCATTCCTTTCCTCTTTTCTGTCCTCTTTCCTCCGTTGCTGCTGGCTGATGTGTGTTTAACAGGTACCTTCAAGACCATATTTCTACGTGTTGACAGGCTCTTCACGCTCTTCATGGCGGATGGATACTTGTTTTTAGACTATGCTGTATGTCATCAGCCTCTGAACCCAAATTCTGTGCATAATCTTTGATGATAGATTCTATCGTTTATATTCTACCACCATATACTATACTGTACTCGATGGGTTACTAGAGACCCCACTAATTGCACTAAATGTAATAATGTATGGTTTTGCAAAGCACGCTGCCGTGTTTCGAACTATAATAGTCGGCTACATTCATTTCACAATCACAGTCACAGTTCACAATTTTGCTTGTACAGTACCTTACTAGTCTACCTCTATTTCCAAGAAAAGGTGATTAGGGAGTTGACTACTGCTCTGGATCAGTGCAATTGCCCCTCTGATGTTAGTGACTTGCTGAGAGTCATACTATGCTCTGACCTTGCTGTTATGTTTTTAATCACTAGCCATCCAGTGTCCCACATAGGCCAAGGTTTCTCTACCCAAGAACAAATTGACATTGATACCACACCTGCTAGAAGTAGATCCTTCCTTTCAGGCATACTTAATCATGCATCACTTTGACCGCATGTGGCGTAGTTGAGCAAGACATTACTCAATATCTTAGGAGTATATTGATTTTGATTTTGGACCGTAAGTACAAGGAAAATCCCCCGAATATACTAGTCTGTTAACCTTTCCATTTCTTCTTCTACTGCTGCCCACTGGCTGGTGCTAGACGTTTAATAGCAGAGGCTCGGCAGCGGCTCTCGGTCATCCTTGGATCTTCCGTGGCCCCACGTTCTATGCTTTCGACGCACACAATGGATAGTCTTTACTAGGGCCAGTAGCCTAATGCGTATGAGAGCAAAGATATATCTGGATACCTTGATATGTTCTCACAAATCGCATTCTAATTCTGTCATCTCGGCCTTCACTCTAGGCAGGGGGTAGTATGCCAAGCCGGCGTACAATAAATATATTTTCTATCGTATTTTGATTATACGAGTAGGCTGTGGTAGGAATAAAGACAGGTTCCTTGTTGCCGAAGCCGTTTTATCGAGCTCAAGCACGCGAAAATCGATAAGAAAGATTGGGTAATGTGCAAAGACATAATGAAGGCTAATATCTGTTTTGAGTCACTCAACATAGTCTGAAACTCCACGTGAAAAATTATGGTTGGTATGTTAGATGCGGTATCAGAATGGGGAAGCGCGAATTCTAGTGGGTCCAAAGTAGTCAAAATCACGTCCGCGTCCCCTCGCTCTTCTGGTGGCAAATAGGGCATCCCTGATCGAGCTTGGTCCGCACCAATGACTCGCTGAAAAAAAAATCAATGGGCAATCGCTTCTGAGATGCTAAAAACATTCTTACAAGGCTATTTTCCCACCTATCCCCCTGGATCCTGATTCGCCTACGCCTATTCCGGCACGTTGCAATGCCGGGTCAGGCTGACGGGGTAATTCGTTGCCACCACTGGCACAATGAGAGTGTACCACATGCCGACAAAGGAACAAAAGTATGAGAGACTGGGGAGTATCTCGTATAGAGTGAGAGCAAACAGGACAGACTGTCTTAGCTTTAGGGTTATAGTGCGTGTCAATTCAGCATCTGAAGCCAGGGCAGCGACAATCACTCGTACCAGTGAAAAAGAAACCACTTGTTTGGCTATTCTGCAGCTGCCGGGAGAGGTCTGAAATGTCGCCGTTCATGATCGTCTGGCAGCCTTCGAGAAGAGAAATTTGCAAATGGAAATCTTGTAAAATTTTGATCAGTGCTTCTTTCAAGCCTGGAATTTCCAGTCCATTTTTAATGCGGCGAATCAGCCGGATTGGGCTGATCTCAACTCCGACATTCTCGAGCAAGCCACGAATGAATGCTATCATTTATGG
>JABCKM010019979.1:0-14060 GCA_018221805.1 Rugosomyces carneus
GTTGGCCTCTCCACCACCGGATGGGCGTCCATTGCAATCGCGCCTGCTCTTCTCTCTAGTCCATATTACAAGCTAACCGCCATCTCTACTACCAATCCTACTTCCTCTAATGCAATAGCCGACAAGTACAGTGCTCAACTTGGGTACAATGTGAAGGCCTACCACGGTTCAACAGCAAATATCGCTGCAGATCCCGATGTCGACATGGTCATCGTGAGCGTCCGCGCACCATCTCACAAGGAAGCTTCGCTTCCGGTCATCGAGTCGGGGAAAGATTTGTTCATTGAGTGGCCTTCGGGTAAAAACCTTGAGGAGACTCAGGAGCTGGCTGATTTGGTCCGGAAGAAAGGCATGCGAGCTATAGTCGGTTTGCAAGCCAAATTTTCTCCTGTAGTGAACAAGGCAAGTCTCTATACGCCTATAGGAAAACAGACGAACTCACTAGAATCATCAAGGTCAAGGAAATAATTGACAGTGGCAAGATTGGAAAAGTGCTCTCAACGAACATCGTGAGCCTCCTGCCCTCGGAAGAACACCGAAAAATTATCTGTTTTACCCTTTTAACAGGTGTCTCTAGTACCCAAGAGCCTGCGTCATTGGGGACCTGAAATTTGGGAGAATAGTGCGTACACTAGTGATGAAAACAGCGGTTAGTGCGGCACGGTGTTACTTTAGGGAGCTGCTGATTAACCCATCGTCACACAGGTGCCACTATGCTTGACATCGCAATAGGGCACCAGACCATCGCACTTACATACATGCTGGGGGATTTCTCATCCATCAGCGCAACCTCTGCTACGATGTATCCCGTGTCGAACACGATCGACGCGTCCGGAAAAACCGTCGGGTCCGTCAAAACAAACGCCGCGGACCATATCGCTGTATCTGGCATGCTGAAATCAGGAGCGATTGCAAATTTCATATGGCGTGGTGGGCTGGAAGAAACGCCAGGCCGGACATCCTTATCGTGGATCATTGACGGAGAGAAAGGATCAATTCATATTGAAGGGAGCAACTCGTTTATAAACGTCGCGGAGCCCAAGCTTACTTTGAATGGGGAAGCCGTGGAAGTTGAGAGTACGGATATGTATGTTGGAAATGTCCGAGCTTTATTGGAGGACTTTGCAAAGGGTAAGGAAGGTAGAGGCATATATGTGACATTCGAAGAGGCGGTCAAAAACAAGAGGTTATTGGATGCTATCAAACGGAGCGCAAAAGATGGAAAGAGGGTGGACTTGTGAAACGTAGGGCACCATGCTGATGTATGTACGTCAGGTCGTTAGCAATGATTGTACATCTAAGCCCTGCTATGATGCCCCCGTCTGCTAGGACTCAAGGAAAACGCTGACACTATTGTGATGATATTTGGTTGGATAGAGTATATACTCGAGTATAATCCCCGTTTTCAACAGTGTATTCCTTGCTCGAAGACAATTTGGTAGACGTGTGGTTCAAAACACTGAGCGACTTAGGCGCACCTCGATCACCGGAAGAGGTGCCGTTTCTTGTGACAGAAAGCGTGACGCCTACTACGCGACCACGCTGCCTCCTTTCCTTTCACCACATTCGCGCTTATCTCAAACATACACCTTCTCTTCAACAGTACACTCCTTTTCATTCACCCACCCTCCCACTCCTTACTAGTTAGATGCTGCAGACCAATGATGCCCGCCCATCCCGGATCCGCCAGCGTCACCATCGGTCTGCACCCGGAACCCCTTGGGTCCCGCCCCCAAACCGTAAGGCATCTAACTACACTCATGTATACATATATATTCCTTGTCACGCGAACACACGGCACAAGATAAATGATATTATGTTGTATTTGGTCTCCTCAATGCATCGCCCTCCTCGCATCATCTCTTTCCGACAAGTCGTCATGACCACTGGCACCGTGGCTCAAGGACCCAGATATAATACCCTGGGTATGCCGGTTCGGAAATTTGAGGTCATTTTGGCGTAGACCTTAAAACATATGAGGTTTTGTTCGGATTTTTGGTACCATCTGGATTGGGAGTCTCGAACCGACCATAGACGACAGTTCGAAAAAACCAGCATACCTGGGCAGCGTTAATTTTCCAAAGCATATTTGGGCTGGCTTGACTCTCATTTATGGTACATACATATCTATCAAGACGCATTTTCTCTCAATTGATGATCTCAAACAGGGTTCGACGCTCAAATCATCGGTCCTTCAAATGCGTTTCATCATGAACAATGAATTGGGAAAGGCGAAATCGCACTGTCAAGGGATTGTAGACTAATGCTACACAGGTGCAAAAAAAACGATCTACGAAACCGACGAAAACGCCGTGTGTGCTTGTAGAGCCGAGTGGTAGCCAAGAAGAGTATGTTAAGACTATACGAGTTGCGGATCGGCAGGGTATATGATGTGCTCCAGCAGACCATATGTCTCTCTCTACTGTATTCCGTCTTGGCGAGGCTGAATCAAGTTAGCAATAGGCAAAATATATATATTCATAAACTTCAATTCTACTATATCAGACCTTCCAATTATTCCTTGCCGAAAAAACATTTCTGGGTGTAACAAGTTTTTGCTTTGAGAAAACATATCTGGAAATTATGGTCAGGTTCAAAAGTATTAGCAAAGTTGTAGTAATAAAAACACTAACCAAGTACGAAGGGGCCGGATACTTATGGGTCTGTGGGATCTACAATTATGCGTATTATTGGTCCTTGGCCGTCGTCTGGGGGTGGGTACACCTCTTCTGATCTGTCGTCGAACACTGCGAGCTTTCCCGAACGGCCCACACGCACGGTTGCCCCTTTCAGATAATGGCCATTATTGTCATAGTATCTATACGTATATATCCCTTTTTCAGGAATCCCCACTTGGGAAATTGGGTCGGAAATGCCATTGTATCCCAGAGCTTCCGCTACCGCTAATCTAATGGGTTTGTTGACGATCTCGCGTTCTTTTTTGGATAGGTTGCTTGTGCTCTTTCTGGTAGGCCTGTTGCGTTCCTCGGATGGATTGTCTGTGATTTTGGCCAAACCCTGACCGCGTGGCACGATACCGAGATCTTCCTCAACCTGTATAGATAGGTAAGGGAGTGCGATAGCGGGAATGGCAATCGAAGCGGCGAGGAGCACAAAAGTGGGACGCATGATCATGATGATGTTGCGTGCGTGACCTATGAAATTTAAAAAAGTGGTTGTCAATGAGGCTGTTGAACAAAGACCAGCTTTGCTCGTAATGGTGAGTGCTGAGGTCGACTGGTGTGAACAACTGGTGATATTATGTTTGCTTTTGGTCACGCGGCGTTGCTAGCATCGCCCACCTTGATTCGTTTCTCCCCGAAAATTAAAATTCGTCCAGACCCTTTGGAGGGAAGTTCTACATTATCTCAAACGAGAAACAGTACTAAAAGTACGCTCTGCCATCCCACTATAATCCCAGCATCATCAAACCTTTATGGCATACCTAAAAGGTGGGCTGTCCAGCGCCAGATGAGCAATATAAGGCCATACCATTTGCCCAGTGTCATCCAAAACAGTCACGCCGTTATTGATAGGTCGCAAACATAAAATGTGATGAGGATGTGTCTGGTGAGATGGATATCATTGTCAGAAATTCATAACAAACTAGCGTAAAGAGTTTCAAAATAAGAATAAAGAAAACACGAGTCATATCCCATTGGAAATCAGGGCAGATAGAAGCGGCTGTTCCGGACGTAATTATAGATCTGCTATTGCCGATGGTGGATGTAATATATCATATGTTCGTGCGACTGAAATAGATAGACAACCTCCGATTCCACCCTGAAATATCCTCTGACCCCAACTGTAATAGGCGTCATCAATTCATGCCCCTTGTTTGAGTACCTAAGAGCGTAAACGGTCAGACCGATATGTCCTTCGGGATGCCGAAACACGTGGGGGGATTTGCCTCGGACTCGGAAGTCCGTCTCTCACGGACGACCACAAAATATTTCCAGACTTGCAGACAGCCGTCGGACACGTTATCAGCCGCAAATACAATCCATTTAAATGAGGGAGCATAAAATGCTGGTTTTCTATCTTGCAGCCCGAGGCGAGCGGCCTGCGATCAACGCGTTCCAAATTACTTCGTGATTCCGCACATATCGCGTGTAATAACATTAATCTATGTTAGCCTCTTCCGAAGTGGCAAGCGGTGAATACTTTATGTATTTAAGGAAAGATAGTCCTTGGTGGATGAGCAAGTTCAGAACTTCTCATATCCCATTCCTTTCCAGCCTCGTACATCATTCAACGCGTTCCAAGACCCTTCCTGAGACGCAACACTCACACACACGTTCATTATTCTTGATCTTACTAACAATGTTAACCGCAAGTTCGGAGAGTACGTTCTATATTCTTGACAGCGAGTAGATGATTGGCTAATACTTTTTAGTCGACATCGTGACCGTGATCAAAGACTACATGTTCGCAGACCGTTATTATTCCCAAGATTATTTCAGCATGAATGGAACCAACGAGAGGGTTGAAAATGCTATGCTTGCAGAAATAAGAGATTGGAATATCAAGTCAAATCATCTTGAGAGGGCGATTCATCTTGCAGCGAGTTTAACAGAGGTATGTAACACCCGTTACAAATACCAGATCAACTTTACTCATATCAAACAGCTTTCTTATAAGCACTGCACTTTTGAAGAGAAGAAAAACATGTCGCTTTACACATGGTACGCTTTTACGGCACTTATCATCCAGACACCGTACTTATCAATATTTTGGTTGAAGTTTCGTCATTTATATCGATGACACGGCTAGCAAAAACGCGGATAATTACCTAGAGTTCCAACACCGTTTCCTCAAAGGCCTTCCACAGCTTAACCCCATCCTTGACGCCTTTGTCGTGATACTAAAGAGGATGTGCGACCAATACGACACTCCAGCCGCAAACTTTTTCTTGATCTCCACTTTCGAGTTTATCAGCTCAACTTGTCTGGAACCAGCTATCCTTCCTATTCAACGTAGCTCCATCAACTTTCCGGATTTCCTTCGCAGGTGTACGGGCATTGGTAAAGCTTTTGCTATCATGAGCTTCCCGAAATCTACTTCAATAAACCTTGGGGCGTATTTTCAAGCCTTAACCGACATGGATTGGTGGATCTCTGCAAGCAACGACCTAATTTCGTATGTGATCTCTTTTTACACGCGAGCCTTTCCTTGACCATTTGACATTTACGGTTGTCTTTTTGCGCATTCTCAGGTTCTATAAAGAAGACCTAGAGGGCGAGGTGTTCAACTATGTATGCAACCGCGCAGCTGTGGAGGGCAAACCTCCATTCCAAGTCATGTTAAATCTGAAGAACGAAATGTTCGAAGCAAGTGAAAGGATTAGCCAGGTATTAAGCAGCACTGCGCCACCAGCGGCACTCGCTACATGGAAAGCCTTTGAATCCGGATATATGTGAGTAACGTTAACGAGCAATTGTTACGCCTTCCTGCTACAGTAAACTTTGAATATTGATGCTAGCTTTCTTGTCTAGGGCATGGCATTTACACAATGATCGTTACAAGCTAGAACATTTTAGACTGCGCGAGACAATTGCGGCCGGCTGACCTATTATTGCGTTGTTTGCGTATTACTTGCGAAAATGTAATTCTGTACAAGCTCAGGTCTCGAGCTGTAGATAATAATGTGGGCCTTAGCCTTGGAGCGTCAGGCTTTGCATTTGTATCGAACCGTAGCTTATGCTCTAGTATAAAATGAACTTGAATAATCTTCGTTAGTTCCACTGTCCGCGTCGAAAGAAATTCAAATGCTCCTATGCGATTTCATGGTCGTCGTACGAAGTTCAGATATTAACATCACGCACACAGTGTGGAACTTTAATTGTCTTTTGCAAAAATATTGTTGAGCAACTGATTCGCTGATGAAGTAAACACCGCAGAGGATACTTGAGGTGAATCCATCCTAGATAAACAACTAGCTCAACGCGTTCCCTAACAAAATTTATCACTAGCCTCCGATTTGACTGGCGCAACATTTCTCAAGCAGGCTGGGAATGTCAGGTTTGTAATAGTTAGGCTTGATACCGGCGTGTGGCTCGGAAATTGTGATTACTAATGTAGGCGCTTAGTGTAAACACGTGGCAGTGCACTCTGTTGGTTGCGCCTTGATCGAGAGCAACTGCTACGTTGTACTCATTCCAAATGTAATGGTACGTCCTTTGCTCATCTAATTCTGTATGATTATAATATCGGATTTTTATGTCAGAATGACAATGTCCCGGTTATCTGCCTGGGCGCCTAATTTTTTGGATTGCGTATCAAAGAAGTTTCGTGCCTATAACCGTAAACAAAAACACGAGTCGGAAAGTTTCCGATAAAGCGCCTTAGGTCCCCCAGTTGCAATGTCGCAAGGCTGTATCCCCTCGAACCCAGATATCACTGGCATAGGCATACGAACAGCTGTCTATGCCCAGAACCTTTTGAGCTTTGTCCCTGCTGTCTTTACACTCATCGACAAAAAGATCGACCCGATAGAGCTAGAAGCCTTAGAAAAACAATCGACGACAATTCTTGTCACAGCTTTTGCAATCCTACTTTCGGCGATCGTCCAAGCCCTCAAGTTCGATCTACCAAACTACCACGCGTCAATCGTTTTGAGTCTCAGCTGGATGAACAACACGAACACTTTCATTTACTTTATTCTCTACTTCTATCAAAGAGCAACATCGCAATCTGACGAGGAGGAGGCTGACACTTTGAGCGTGGAATCCGGTCGAGGGTCTGCGTGGGTTAACGAAATAAAGAAAGGCATACGCAACCCCGTCTTACTACTTGGATCCCTTCATCTGTCACTTATGGCGGCTATAGGGCTTTGGCTTTGGAGCAACCCGTCTCAATTTGCCAACTCCTCGTCTCTAGGTTGCACTGCGTCCCCAACCCTGGTCATTTTGGGACACAGGTTCCCACTCATCCTAGGGGGCTTACGAGTCTCATCTATCATCATTTACAGCCTCTTACTGTTTCCGGCACTCAATCTCATCATTCCCGTGGTCTTTTTTCTCGGGCCGTTTCACATCTATGAACGCATGAGATCTCGACCACTAGGCTCTGGAAGTGGTATGGTACCAACTACAACCGGTCTACTCATACTATTGTCTATCAACGTTATCTTCATCGTTGATATTGAATTGACAATCAGCAGAAATAAATCACTGGTGCAAGTAGGTGATCTCGAATGGACTTTTGGTCAAACTCTCGCGCTCCTACTGCTGTTGCTTCCTCTCCGAGATATAAGTGAGATAATCCTGGAACGGCACCCAAAACAACTAGGGAAGAACCTCATTGTGGGAGCGGGAAAGGGTCAACTCGACGTCGTTAAATATGTTGCTCGTTTGGGAGCTAATATGACTGTCAGAGGTACAACATCAGTCAAAATTTTCAGAATGGAGTCATTGCTTAACCATTTCAGACTTCAAACACCGGACAGCGCTCTCTCATGCTGCATTTGGCGGTCACCGGGAGGTAGTTAGTTTTCTCATCAATCACGGAGTCAACGTCAACATTAAAGGTGACGAAAACGCCCAAAACAACATAATGCTACCTACTCACCTCAACTTAGACTCGAACAATTGTACAGCACTGTTTTATGCTGCGAAAAAGGGTGACCCGGGCACCCTCGACCTGCTACTCAAGAATGGAGCAGATGTTCACGACAGAGGTCATCAGTTTGCTAAAAATCATGGTTTACGTGTCTGTTAAACTGTTTGCAGACGCTGAAGGTCAAACAGCGCTCTTGTACGCAGCCCAAGGTAGTAATTGGGATTGTGTAAGGTCTCTGGTTGAAAATGAAGCAGAAATCGACGTGAAAGGTAACACATGCGGGCAAAGCATATCTAACGCCCAGCTGAGATGTAGTCCCAGATTCAAAAAAGTGGACAGCTCTGTTTTATGCTGCTAAGAAGGGCGACTTGGGAACTGTCAGCTTGTTACTTGAACAAGGAGCACAACTGAGCAGTAGAGGTTATTTACCTGCTTAAATGATTGTACACTTGCTAAAGTTTGCACTCCAGACAAGACAGGGCAGACGGCACTTTTATGTGCAGCTCAAGGTGGCCATTGGGATTGTGTCAGGTTGTTAATCAACAAAGGAGCAAGGGTCGAAGTCAAAGGTAATGAACGCACCGTAGAATCATGACACATGCTGATTAAGAGACATAACGCTAGACTCAAAGACACGAACAGCTCTCTTCTATGCCGCTGGTAAAGGTGATTCAAATACTGTTAATTTACTGCTTGGAAAAGGATCAAAGGTCGACGGACGAGGTGATCTATTTGCAATTTGGGGAGCTTAGCAAGCTAACTGTTGAGCCCCAGACACAATGGGACTAACGGTGCTTTTAAGTGCAGCTCAGGGTGGTCATTGGGACTGTGCTAAATTACTGATTGACGCTGGAGCATGGGTTGATGCCCAAGGTGAAATTACGCCAAGAATGACTACGCTACGTACTAAAAAATAATCTCAGACTCGGGGCGGCGGACAGCTCTTTTCTACGCTGCTGTTAAAGGTGATTTGGGTACTGTCAATCTGCTACTTGACAAGGGAGCGGAAATCAACAGCAAAGGTTATCATGCTTGTAGGCAAGCTACTGGATGGATTTTACTGAAAATATGTACATCAGATGTAACGGGTCAAACGGCTCTCTTGTACGCGGCCCAAAAGGGACATTGGGAGTGTGCCATGTCGCTGATTCAAAAAGGGACAGACGTCAACGTAGAAGGTAATCGGGGCACAGAAATTAACATGCTTGTAACAGGCTCAAATGCAGCTGTAGACTCCAAGCAATGTACACCTCTGTTCTATGCGGCCGAGGGAGGTTTCCTAGGCCCTCTTAATTTGCTACTCGAAAAGGGAGCAAAGGTTAACGGCAAAGGTCAGTTCACTTTCTATGGATCATATGCTTACTGAGCCCTGTACTCCAGATGAGACAGGACAAACAGCTCTCTTATGCGCAGCTCGAGGCGGTCACTGGCAATGTGCCAGGTCCTTGGTTGAGAGGGGAGCCAAGGTCAATGTCAAAGGTAACGGACACACCACAGTGATTGACACAACATGTACTGACATTGGGTTTCAGACTCCAAAAATTGGACGGCTCTTTTTTATGCTGCCAAAAAAGGTGACTTGGGCACGATACACTTGCTACTTGAAGCAGGAGCAAAAGTCAATGGCAAAGGTAATTACTAGTTTTTCCAACCACATTGATGCTGTATAATGCTGGATCACGTCATCTAGATGAAGCGGGACAAACACCACTCTTATGTGCTGCTCAGGGTGGCCATTGGGAAAGTGTCCGATCTTTCATTGACAAGGGAGCAAAGGTTGACGTCAAAGGTAGTATATATATCCAAAGTGCCATGCCGCCAACTAACCATGAACTTCAGACTCAAAACAGTGGACAACTCTCCTCTACGCTGCCAAACAAGGCGACTTAAGTACTATCAACTTGCTACTTTCAAAGGGAGTGAAAGCCACCACTGAAGGTCAACTATTTTCCAACATCATATACCATATTAGCTGAAGCATGCCTTTATAGATGGAAGGGGACAGACGGCTCTGTTGTTTGCGGCTCAAGGCAACCACTGGGAATGTGCCAAACTATTGATTGGTAACGGAGCAAAAGTTATGGCGAAAGGTAAGCAATGATGCCAAAGGTGGTTTGTCACAGGTTATGTAGTTTTCAGATGCAAAGCAGTGGACAACTCTGTTCTACGCTGCTGAATCTGGTAATTTGGATATTGTCAACCTACTTCTGGAAACAGGAGCAGAAGTTGACCACCAAGGTTATCTTTCTGCTGGTATTTTGTATGTTAACTGAACCTTGTACCTCAGACAAGACAGGACAGACGGCACTCTTGTGTGCAGTGCGGGGTGGTCATTGGAGCTGTGCTGGATTTCTAATTCAGAGTGGGGCCAAGGTTGATGCTGAAGGTAAGAATGTGTTACAGAATCCATATTGTGTGCTCAAGTAGGTTTAGACTCAAATAAACGGACCGCACTCTTCTACAGCGCCGAAAAAGGCGATTTAGATACTGTCCGCCTGTTGCTCGAGAAGGGAGCAAAGCTCAATGATAAAGGTTTTTTTCTTTCGAGGAGAAATGCATGACTTGCTAAAACCCATATGCTAGATGGGACAGGACAAACGGCGCTCTTGTGCGCCGCTCAAGCTGGCCACTGGGAATGCACTAAGATCCTAATTGAAAAAGGAGCAAAGGTCAACGCTAAAGGTAAGCACGCCATCGAAAATGGCCACCTCGTACACTCAAACATTGCCTCAGACTTGAAACAAAGGACTGCTCTTTTCTATGCCGCAGAGAAAGGTGATTTGGATGTGGTCAACCTTCTCCTAATGAAGGATGCAAAAGTCGGAGACAAAGGTCATCCACCCCCCACAAGGTTCTAGAATGTTTTCTAAGCTTCGTATTTCAGACAAAACAGGACATTCGCCGCTATTGTGTGCAGCTAAAGGCAGCCATTGGGAATGTGCTAGATCCTTAATCGAGAATGGGGCAAAGGTCGACGCCAAAGGTAAGAGATTTGTTTGGAATCACCGTTCGTTGTAAACCTAACATACATACATCCATAGACCCAAAACAATGGACAGCGCTTTTCTATGCCGCAGAGAGAGGCGAATTAGCTGCTATTGACTTGCTGCTAAAACATGGGGCAGACGCCCGAATGAAAGGTTATTTATGTGCCACATATTCGACGTTTTATATACTCATATATTGGATGTTGTTCATTAGACAACCAGGGGTTTGCAGCGTCCTTCTACGCAGGTCAAGGCAGTCATTGGGAGTGTGTTCGGGCTCTGGGAGGAGATGTAGACGCGAAAGGTATCGAATGATCCTGACCACTTGAGATTCACATGTTGTTAGTCTAAATACTCGATTCCTCGTCTAACAAAATGGTACCATATCACCGATGGCGCTGATCTGGCGAGTCGAGATAGTTCGAGTGGTGTTTTTTAAGGTTAAGCCATGAATTACGTGGCCATAATCAAATGAGATCAAAACCTTGCAAATTGTAGCAGTTGACTGCGACTGCTCTGGGTTTAACAAAGGTCAACTTAAGTTCTAAGGCTAGGCAGAGAAGCGGGGTCTAAGTCACCTACATGGCTGCTGGAGAACATATCGTCATGGAGCACGCCGGCGACCAGTGCACAAGTTTACTACACCAAAAATCATATCTATGTTTAAGACAAGGCAGTAGGTACAAGAAGGTACCCCTTTCATGCACTCAAGATATACATCTGGGATATAAATATCCGTACGCAGGACGGAGACAACGGCGTACTGTACTGCCTAGCTCCAGCTGTACCTGTTGCAGGCACACATCACAAAGAAAGGTACAATTCCAAGTGTTGAAACCTTAAGCCAGTCATCAGACTCCTCCGAATTTAGTAGTTCAAGCTGCTGAAAGTGAAGTCATGACTGCCCATGGTTTGCTTTGCCACCCTTGAACAACCTGCACCTGCGGCCAACAGCTCATTCAAGGATGAGTTGACAGTGACACTTTTCCAGCTGGATATGGCGCCAATCAGGGTAAGCGTTAACAAAGAAACGATGAATCTCGTCGCTGACGTTGGTATTATTCCAAGTCCCAGCGTGTTTTACTACGAGCTTAGCGACTTGAAAGGCAACTTTAACGATATTGCCAGAAGTATTTGTACTGGGAACTTGAAAACTTCCTGATACAGGGAGTCAATTGTGACTCGCAAGGGTGATGTTACAGCCGAGCAAGGTGAAGTCCTAGTCTTTGGAAAATGATAGCTGGGGTTGACTGGGCTGGACTTGGAGTTAAAACTGCGAGGGCCGTTCTCCCATTCTCCCATTTGTACCGTAGCCGTTTCATTTTAGTATGTAGCCAAAGCGATACAGTACGAGTTCGAGTTACGTACTTACCTAGCCCAATATCCTAAAGAATGTGTCTGTGCGTTCAGGACGACACTGGGGCATAGGGAAATGTTCTAAATAGCAGCCTCCTTTTGATCGTCGCTACCGACGAGCTTCAACATGTCTAGAGGTCACACTGGCAGTCAACATCGACTCAATGGGTGAAGTTTTCCTTCACTGATCGGAGCAGTTCGCCAGTCCAATACTCAAGAGGCTTTGCCTTCTGGAAGACAGGCCAGATATTCTGTAAATCTTCTTGAATCATTCGATGAGAGTAGTAAAGCGGATACTCATCGACTGGCAACTGGTTCTAAAAAGTGTTAGACAACGCTGACCGAAGGCCCAGTGAGTATCTCAGAGATCTAGCCTATCGAAAATGATTGCTGACCCGTTTGGAGAATCATGGCCGCAAACTGCGGTGTTGTGACTGGACATAATTTTGCAAAAGAAGGGATCCGTACTGTAAGTGACATTTATCCAAAGTAGCCAGAGTGCAATACAGAGACATCTCTCGACAGAGTTCTCGATGTCATACAGCCCGCGCCATTTCGAGGCATCTGCTAGTCTGAGCGTTATATGTAACAGGATGCATGAGACTTCCTAAAAGGTCGTCAGCAGCATTTTCAGACAAGGTCCATCATACCATTTGGGGTCGGACAACGCCACAATAATGACCAGTCTCACACATGCATCTCAGCTTGAAAATCTGAGGCTAATAATACGCCAGGTGGGCGAACACCAGACTTGTCTTGACACTGCCCGAAACACATGGAGGCTAACTAGTCGCACAGAAGCCAGACAGCTCAGCTATCAGAATGGCCCAGCCATTAGAGCGTGTAACATGACATGAAACACAGTATCCTACACACCACGGTGGGTAAGAGATGGCTATTTTAGTGTTCTTATTACTGAGGAGAAAGTAACGAGTCGCACCATTCCCTTCTGGCGTCTTTTTCTAACGCGCAGGAAGATCAAAACCAAGAACATCATGTCTTCCGGAGGGATAGGAGACAAGAATGTTATCTTTGCTGGGTCCGCTTTTCCCTTCAGGCGGGGCCTGGATATCTGGAGCGTTGCTATGGGTTGATCGGAGGTATCGGTTGTGGCCTGGTGGAAGGACAAAAGCGAATGACATTGAGCTAAATACGTCGGTGGCCAGGACGCAAGGTAATTTACTTACTATCCATTCCATTCCATGGTCTCTGATAATGTAACTTCTTCCCGCCCAGCTACACGAGTAACTCCTTCCGAGAACACAGACAAATCAGTATGCAAAGTAAAAGTCAAAAAAAGATATGAACTTTTCAGGACTTCCTTTCGCTTTGCGCATCACCTCCTTTGCCTTTCTCATCTCGCCATCAATTTCGAACGTCTTCTTCCTCAAGTCGATCTTGCTTTCTCCAATCGACCAAAGGCCACTCCTGCTCTCTTCACCCATTTTGTTGTTGATGGCGTTTACATCACTGGGCGCTGGTGTAATTGAGGTGTGCTTGGGACCAAGGAACCAGCCCTTTGACGTGGTTATTTTATAGCCTGGGCCGTCTTCGGGAACAAGAACACAGTTAAAGATATTGGGTTCACTGAACGTCAAGGTGGTGGACATAAGCGTTAGGTGTATTCAGAGGAAAGAAAGAGGTATTCACATACCCATCTCTATATAATATTTCGGCCCTCGGTCTTTACAAGCCGCCGAGCATCGCCTTCGACTAAAGCCTTCAGTAGCTCCGGCGCCATATCTGTGATCGGCTGAATCAGGACCTGAATAGTGTACCGAGCACTGCAGCATGACAGCTTTTGGGGTAAAAGTTCTTATATTGCCCTTACCTTCATCCAAACCTTTTCCTGGACGCCGATGTTAACGTTTCTTCAACCTATCCAAAAATGAACCAACTAGATCCAGGGCAGAATCCATGTAATTCGAACGGCCAGGCTTGCATTGTATGGTTTTAGGAGTGCAGCTTGTTGATTAACGTCGATCACATGTGGGTCAAAAGTAGCTAGACAACACTTACATTATACATAATTCCAGCCTTTTTCTCACGTGCGCTACCGCACGATCCCACTGGCAAAACCGACATCATGATAAAAAAAGTCCCATGGAAGTAAAAGCGAAGCTCAAGGCATGAAAATTGTCGCAATCTGTTCCTTGA
>JABCKM010019980.1:0-14005 GCA_018221805.1 Rugosomyces carneus
GTAGTTATGCAGATACTGATCAACCGGCGCAGATGGGTCATCCGGTTCAGTTCCCGCTTGAAGTTCCAACGCGATATCGCCATGTATTCCAAGTACATCTGATTCATTGAACATGGGATCTTCACCCATAATCCTGAGTCGTTCTTGGAGCAGGCGAATAAGAACTGGTACATAGCAAGGCATGCTACGCACAGCCGCGGCGCCGATATGAGTGATAGCCATTATCTGCACGCGTATGAAGTGATATAAATTGGGATAATCTTGAACATACATGATCGTGAATAAGATGTTCTGATAGAAATTCTAATCTTTCTTCATCGTGTTGTGATCTCGATATCTCGTGGAGCCCTAATCGCAAGCGTCCCTCAAAGTAGTGAACAATATCTTGTGGGGTATAGCCCTTTTGTGGAAAGTGATCGGCAAGATCGTAAAGCATTTTCAGCAGCAGTAAGAAGTAGGAACGTTTCAGAGAAATATAACTACTAGAAACTGCGTTATATATAGACTATCATGTGACAATGTATGAAAATACACAAAACCTAACGGAAGTGAATTACGAGGATCTCCGTTCTTCGAATGCACGCGGTGTTATATCACCAATCTCACCATGTTCCGATAATGTTCTATTGAACTTCTCCATGGCGGAATCAGCAAGATATTTGTAAAGTTGTCTCTTGCGTGCGGCGTAAGCTCGAGCTCCGCGGGTGCTATCATCTTTCAATGATGTATATCGGCGATCCCATATAGAGGCATGGTGGATGAAATAATTTGTGGTCCACTTTGTCTCGTAGTTCAGGAGCAAATATTCCTCCTTCCATCGTTTATATTGTGCACGAGCCCTCAGAAAATGAACCCTGTCAACTGATGTGGGACATCAGAACCAGCTTCACAAACATGACATAGCTCACATTCAAGGGCTGTCGCCGAGTCTCCTGGATTTCCGCACCTTGATTGCCAAATCCAAGAAAGTCTTAAGGTTGATGAACCGGGTTGATTGGGGTCTAGTATTGCCGTACTTCCTTTCACATTGTCCTTTGACAAAACCCGATAGGGACGTAAGGTGTCCTCATCCACACCCAAGTTGACCATGGCGTTTCTACAGATATTATAGAGTTGACAGACAACAGCAATAGCGTCATTTTTTGTCTTTATCATTTTCCGTGACTTCGTGGCAGTCCCTTTCGATGACGCCATGCGTAGTACGTGTGAGTACAAAAAGGATTTCTCCGCGATGAGGTTCCGGAGCCGTTCTAAGATGCTTTCTGCTTGCATAAAGCGTAGTTTTTGTTCCGCCGCAATGAATTCTTCCGGTGGATTATCTGTACAAGAAGGCAAATTTAACCTTGAATTTTCAGGTAGACTTTTATCTAGAAGTGTGCCTTGCTAGCACTCCCCTGCAGTGGAAACATAAATATATGTATATATTTGTATGGTTCAGAGATATTTTGCCAAATCCAGGAGATTAACCATTGCTTTCAGTACCTCTTTAGAGCCAACTACAGCTATGTAGAAAAATGAAGTAGTTGCATAGCATTTCATTCTGGAAGAAGGTGTATCAGGTGATGCAATCCTCAAAATGGAAACACTTGCATCATTAGGTGAAGCTTCTTCATTCCAAAGAGTGGAACTTGCTTTATTGGTGGCAGAAATAATCTCTTTAAGCTTTGTATAGGAGTCATCAGTTCCTAAGAATATAGTTTGTGAACCATGAGTGGCCTTTTAATTGTGATGGCTGCTAATGTTGCTTCTTTATAGTTGTCACTACCAGATGGCTTAAGAGTTCAAATGCCTGGCTAAAGTTCAGTAAATGGGCTATAGAGAATACAAGTCCAGTATGGACCAATAAAGAGCAGAAAAGTTATGTTATTAGAGAACATTATCCTGCTTTTGATTGCTGCTTTTGCCTGATCCTCTTCTTGGAAATATACTGAGTTGAATCTAATTATCACGTCTACAATGTTCTGGAATTTTCTAGGGTCGGACAAGGTACTTATGAGTGGAAGGCTCTGCTTCACTTTGACTCCTACACAAATCTTGAAACATGGGTGCCCCAGCAAGAAGTTCCCAAGTGCAAAGTTCCATATAAATCCTTGACTGAGAACAGTTTTGCTTCTACATGTAGATGAGGCTTGTTTATTCTGTTTTATATATATGCTTTGTACCTTCTGAGAACTCAGATATGCCATACAGTGATGTGACAACCCACTTGCACAATTATTTAATGGCACACTGACACCAAAGCCCAGGGCTTGAGCCTGAGCCCTTCAAAGCCCAGTGTCAGGGCTTGGGCCTTTGTTTTGATAAGCCATATTGAGCACTATTCTATGTATTATTTTGATGAGTCTCATATAATGCTTGAAGAGATCATTTCTGCCACCAATGAAGCAAGTTCCACTCTTTCAAATGAAGTTTTTTCATTCCAACGTAGGTGCTTCCATTTTGAAAATTGCATTGCCTGATACACCTTCTTCTAGAATGAAATGCTATGCAACCACGCCATTTCTCTGCATAGCTGTAGTTGGCTCTAAGGAGGTGCTGAAAGCAATGGTTAATCTCCTAGACTTGGTAAAATATCTCTGAATTATATAAATATATATATATATCTACCCTTCCACTATAGCAAAGCAATGGTATTCAATATAGTGTGTATGTCATGACTTGGTTGACTTGAATGATAGATGGGCCAATAAGCTCTTAGAATTGCCAGATAAAAGAACTTGCCAAACTTTTGGCTGAGATTGCTAACCATGGAAAAATCAAGATTGCTAAGATTAAGAAGGCTAGCATCAGCCTCCCTTCTTTTCCTGGCATTAAATGGGCCAATATGGCTGAAGAATTCACCCTCCATAAAATGTTTAAAGCTAATCAGTTCAGGAATATTACTACTCCTGTTGATAAGCTGCCACTATCTATTCATAAACCTATCTATGGGCTGGGTTGGCATATAGAGGAAGTCTATAGGAGGCAACATGCATCAAGGAATAGACTAGGAGAATTGAAACTCCTAGATCTGGTACACCAATTATAAAAACTACTCATACTTCTCATATAAGTATCTACACAGTATCTTGTCTATATCATAGGGCTTTTTCAAGGTTGCATGATTAAATGCTTGAGTTTCATACATGCAAGACTGAGTATGCTGCTGGAGGTGTTGAACATGTGGTTTGTACCATTTTACACTGAATCTACCAGCTTCAAGATGATTCTCTATAGATTGTTTTGACTACCAGTAATGGAGTTCTTTTTGTCATTGTTGAGTCCCAGGACAATGTGTTTAAAGCAGATAATGTAGCTTAGCTATTTGACATTTTTGGTGCATTTTCTGAACTTTGTAACCAACACTAAGCCTGTGTCCAAACTCAGTAGAAGCTCAGGAGAGATCACTTTTTGCAAATCCCACTGTTTATGATATCCTTATCAAACTAAACTTCTTCAATATCTACTTATACAATTTAGTTACTAAGAAGTTTGGTATTCAATTTGATGCTGAGAGTCAGCATGACAAGAAATGAGGCATTGGCTGACATGGTCCCAGGTATGACAAGTCACCTTGAAACATTCTCACAAAGCCACAATTAATCACATAAATTCCAAGTTGCCAATCAGATATTTAGCATGATTTTTATGGCATACATTAGTGACTTGAAAGCAATTCTGTCTCATCATGACATTGACAGGCACAGACTAGGAAAAACCTATCTGGAACCAGCACTAGAACTTGCTTATGAGTGCCAAAATGAGCTTGGGAAACCTGTTCAAACAGTTGGGGACATGGAAAAAAACACAGCCACTGTACTAAAGTTGTTGGCCAGGAGGCAGGCCCTAATCTGCCAATTCTGATTCTGGTCAACTGCTCATAGACCTGAGCTCTCTTCAATCAATATAGTGAATATAAAGCTAGCTTAACACAATATTTATTGTATACAACAAGGACCTTAAGCTTAGTAGTAAGGATGTTATCACTGCTGGCATCAAGATCTGCTATTGCTATAAACAGGAATCAAAAAAAATGTAATATGTTAGTGATACCTGTTTTTTGAAAGAAACATTGCAACTGTTTTAAGCCCAATATTAGAGTAGTATATAAGGCAAACCACAATATGTACTTGTGATTCATCTTATTGTCCATCACTTTGGCTATATTTCTAATGCTGCATTGTAAGCTGACTTACTGATATGTGGGTGAAAGATTTTTCAGATTGTCTAGGAGGTCTAAGGCCTGTCAGGCTGCCATGTCAAGGAATCAGTAATGAAATAGTGCTTGGTAGCCTTTGTTTCCACCCCTACCCTCAGATTGCAATGCAGCCTTTGTAATTTTGAACTGTCTTTTTGTATCAAAGTTGCCTTCTATATCTCTATATTTCCAAGTGTCAGAAGACAAGTGTGTATCAATATTCACTGGCCTCAAACTTCCCTAGATAGCAGCAGGGGAACCAACCCTACTATATTTTGCTAGAATATAATTGTTGCCCAAGGCAAGCTGGCATCATCTAAAATTGGTTTCTGGCATTTCAATAACAACTGGAGATTAGAAGACAATGAAAGTAGGGGGGAAAGCAAACAAACAAATAATGTCAAACATCTCAACCAGAAAATGAATAACACTAACCTCCAACATCTAAGATCCCCAACAGTCACATGAGTCCTAGTGAAGATCAGCACTGAGATTTTCAATTGCTAGAATAGAACTTCTAATTTCTGTAGATTTCTGTGTATGTTGATATATCAAAGTTTTTAGTCATGCTTTAAATAAACTACTGACTCTGAACTCTTTTCATTCTTGCTTACTCATTTGAAGAAAATAAACCAAACATATAGGTGACTCAACATGTCAAATCATTGCATTTTGGCCTACTACCTGCTACAACTATACTCTCCACTATTATGTCCCACCTCCCACCCAGTGCTGTTTGAATAGCAAGAGCTTTTGAAATGTAAATCATTCATACCACTCCATCTATTTACTACTCAGAAAGCTTGCAAAATGCCATGATTCTTGGTAGATGCACTCAGCAGTCAAAGCAGTCAAAACTAGGGCTTGGAACAAATCTGATAGAGAATTCAGAAAATTGGAACTGCAAATGGAGCAATTTAAGTTGAATATGTGTATATATAACTATATCTACTTTGTAGCTTAGTCTGTGGCCTTGGCTGCAGATCCCAAACATCACTCAGACTCAACATTACTAACTTTTGTAATGGCACTGCTATGTTAGATGGTTGGAATGGCTGTCAACAAACCAGTACAAACCCTCAATATCTTAGACTTATGTGCTATGTCTCCAAGGGCATATAGTAAGTCTCCTTATTTTACAGTGGCTCAAAAAACTATTCTAGTGTTTGTCAATTTTGCAAAGATCAGATCTTGACAGGTTGCTGTTGTAAGCAAGAATTATGAAATAAATCTGGGTAATATTATTACCTATCATCTAGAGGCCAGCCTTTGATTTGCGTGATTCTGATCAGTCTCAGGCCATGCCACATGTTCCCTCTCCTCATTCCTCTGTACTATCGTGCTACCTATCCTTGCATACCCCGCTTTTTTCACCATTTCCTTGCCTCCAATCTCCTGCCCCCATCCACCTGCTCACCTTGTCTCCCTCCTCAGACACCAGTATCCAACAGCATTTTTGTCGCCCATCCTGTATTCATCTACCTGAGTCCTCCAAGCTCCCTTGTCTGACAGGCAGGAAGGACTACATCCACTGGTGCATGGCTGTTTTAAACCTCATCAGTGCATATATGCTGCTTGGACATCTCCTTGAGGTTCCTGATGATGCTGAGGTGGTTCTGGATTTTGTTGCTATTTCTCCCTCATTCCCTCCCCCTCTTCCTGTTGATCACCCTCCTAGTCATGATGAGGCTGAGGCATACTATGTCTGGTGTGGCATGTTCTTACCTCTACATTGGATGACTCCCTCCTTCATCACATACCTCCTTGTTTTGACGGACGCGGATGTTTCTGTGGCACTACTCAGGCTTTTTTCCTGGACCTCTACTCCCATTACAGGGGTGGTGATGCTGTTTCTGTGTCAATCATGAAGACCACTTTGGAATATACAAAGTGTGGGACATCCCACTCTGCAATTTTATCCCATGTCCAACTATGGCAGTGGGGTATGGCTACCCTGTCTGACTCTGCTTATTCTTTTTCTCCCCATGATGCCATGTGTTACTTTGTTCATAGCCTTATCCCTCTTCCTACATTTGTGGAATTCCAGTGGAGGATATCTGTTTATATGGATGACTCGGGGACTATTCCTGACATTTTATCAGTCATTTCCCAGTTCAAGTGCCTTGCAATTCTGCACCATAACAATGCCAAGAGCGCTTGCCTTGTCACTGGTCCTCAGAAACCCTCTGACATCCTGCATGCCCCACAGCTGCCTAGTGCTGGTTGTCTGGTTTGTACCTTTTGCAAGACCCAGGGTCACCTTGAAGATTCTTATTATAAGAAGCATGGTCACTCATAGGACTCCAAGCCAGGTGTGTTGAAGGGCGTACACAAACAAGCACACATCACTTCGTCAGACACCATTCTTCCTCGTGATCACCCAGCTTATCCTCCTCTCTCGCCTTCCCCTGATACATCTCTACCTATACTACCTACCTTGCATGTACCTACCTCTCTGTCAAATGATGACTCTTTGGTTGATGCTTATTCTGCTGTTTGTCCTGAGGACCCAAGTTCATGTTTCTTGTCCCCATCTCTTCACCTTGCCCTCATGTCTTCAACTTGCCTTCCAGGCAGGATGCTCCTGGCCTCCAGTTGCACCACCCATCTTTTCCATCGGCATGACATTTTCTGGTCTTACAACACTGATAGTACACCAGATGTGGGCACTGCTAACTCCGGTGTGCTTAAGACTTTGGGCTGGGGTGAAGTCCGTTTTACAGTTGCATTGGTTGGTGGAGGCTTACACACTATCTGTTTGGGGAATTGTCTGTATGCCCCTGATCTCCTGGTTGATCTTTTGTCTGTTGGCCAGTTTACTGAGCATGGGAACTGTGTTGAGTTCCGAGTTCAAGAATTGAACTCGGTTAATATACCGTTCCACAGTGCCAAACTGAGTGGATGTGGCGTTATCCTACCAGTGATTGCCTGAGCTGGGTTTGAATAAATTTGGCTTGCTGAGTTTGAATATATTAATATAGAACCCGGTCTGAGGTGTTTGCCGACTACCAGTTGTTGATTGTTGTTGTTTCCCATTGTCTCGTTCACCCCCCAACCTCCCCTCCACTCAACGCGCATCAACCAACCACACAAACCAAGATCCATGAGCCATGGATGATAAGGGTCAACGGGACCTAGAAGAGATGTAGGACACTTCAATAGGATGGTAGATCAGCCACAAGTGTCTCAGAGGGTACTCTACCCTCAGATGCAAGTATTGTGAGCAGCAATGCTCACAGGCCAAACCATGAGCAGCCAGCAACCGGAAGGGATATCCAGATGTCCCTGGGACCTACAGAAGCGACGACCAGCTTGACATACAGCCAAAGAAGCCTAAAACAATAACCTGAGGTCCATATGCACTCAGATCAGTCTACTGTCACATAGATAGGCACAAGCAGCCATCTTCCTTTGGTCCATGGAACAAATACTTTGTAGGAGACTTAGAGGGCCTGCGGGAGGGATTAGAAGGAGTCGGAAGGATGAAAAGGAGAAAGAGTGAGGCACTGGGAACGCCTGTTGTAAAGGATGCCAGCGATGCCTGAGGGGGCTGGGATGCCCCCTCTCCCTCCTCCTGTTTGTAACGGACGCCAGCAACAATTGAGAGGGCTGGGTATGCCCCCTCTACTTCCTTCTGCTCATAAGGGATGCCAACCACGGTAGAGGGGGCTGAGTATGCCTCCTCCCCTTCATTTTGCCCGTAATCAACAACAACGACGGTCGAGGGCGCCAGCAATGGTTGAGGGAGCTGAGAATGCCCCCTCCCCTTCATTCTGCTCGTAATCAACAGCAATGATGGTTGAGGGGGCTGAGTGTGCCCCCTCCTCTTCCTTCTGCTCATAATCGACACCAACGACAGTTGAGGGGGCTGAGTATGCCCCCTCCCCTCCCTTCTGCTTGTAATCAACACCAACAATTCCTCCTGCTCGTAACGGACGCCAGTAACAATTGAGGGGGCTGGGACTGCTTGTAATCAACACCAACAATTCCTCCTGCTCGTAACGGACGCCAGTAACAATTGAGGGGGCTGGGAATGCCCCCTTGCTTACCTTCTGGTCGTAACAAACACCAGCAAAGATTGAGGGGGCTGAGTATGCGCCCTCCCCATCCTTCTGCTCGTAACTGACAACAGCAACAGTTGAGGGGGTTGGGAATGCCTCCTCTTCTTCCTCCTACTCATAACGGACGCTAGCAATGGTTGAGGGGGCTGAGTATGCTCTCTCCCCTTTCTCCTGCTCGTAATGGATGCCAACAACGGTTCAGGGGGCTGAGTATGCCCTCTCCCCTCCTTCTGCTTGTAATCGACCAACAATGGTCAAGGGGGCTGAGTATGCCCCTTCCCCTTCTTTCTGCTCATAACAAACACCGACAATGGTCGAGGGGGCTGAGTATGCCCCCTCTCCTTCCTCCTACTCATAGCAGATGCCAGCAATGGTCAAGGGTGCCAGCAACAGTCAAGGGGGCTGAGTATGCCCCCTCCCCTTCATGCTGCTTGTAATCAACGCCAACAACAGTCGAGGGGGTTGAGTATGCAGCTGTATGCCCCCTCCCCTTTTTTCTGCTGACTGCCTCCCCATGTTTCTCCTTCTTGGAACCAAAGCCAGTGATGTCTGAGAGGGATGAGAATGCCCCCTCATGTTTCTCACATTTGGAAAAGATGCAACTAATGTCTGAGGGGGCTGAGGATGCCCCTTATCCTCCTACTCATAATGAATGCCAATAAAACCCATATCTCCTCCAACATTTACTTTTATCATGTTCATCCTGCTCTGTCATTTGTCAAAACAGTCAATCCTGATCCATCTCACCAACCTCCAATCTTGCATATACATCTCATACATAACTAACTACATGAAATAATATAGATAACTTATTTTTTTCCCCTTTATAAGAGTTCAATGGTAGCTTCTATTCATATTCATTCATAGTCCTATTGTACAATATGCTGCTCCTCTTTAAATAATATCTTAGTTAAGTTATATCTTGGCTTCTATGCACATGTAATTATACTGTTCTAACAAAAAGCTGCTCTGACTACAAGAACCCAAGACATGTAATTAGCCAAGATTGATAACACTTGAACTCGGATCTGCCGTGCTAATGCAGCGACCCACCCACCCAGTTTGACCAACCATCTACTCATGTCCGTTTTTACCAACATGACCCTGCCTGACATTTCTCTGTCCCTATGACTACAGTTTATTGCCTATCCTTTCTTCTTGGAACTTTTATCTTGCCTGCCTCCCTATCCCCACTCTCCTCACCATCTGTTCTGCCTATCACTCCTCCTCTGGTCTCCTGTTTGTCCCTGGACCTTCCACCAGGGTTGCTTCCTGCTCTAGCCTTGGTCTCTCCCTCCTCAATGACCTTCCCCAAGACTTCTCTGACTGCAGAGCTTTGGCACCATTGCATTGGCCATGCCTGTCTGGACACCTTGCGCCAAGCTTGGTTGGCTGCGACTGGTTTGAAGATAATTGGTCCCATTGAGGATCGTAACTGTATCCCTTGCATTGTGGCAAAGCATCAACAGCTCCCTTTTGATCACCCAGGGAACCGTCCCGACCATCTCTGCAAACTCATCTTGTTTGATGTCTGTGGGCCCTTCCCAGTCCTGACACCTTATAAGACTGACTCCTACATTGCCTTTATTGATCATCACTCAACCTTCGGGGGTGTCCATCTTTTATCGGATTCTGGCACCAGTTTCGACTGCACCCTATGCACACTCTCAAAACGGCACCGTTGAGTGTTATATTAGGACCATCTCCAAGACTGCTCTTTCCTTAATAGCCGACTCTGGCCTGCTGCCCATAGAGTTCCTTGGGGATGCCATTTTGACTGCAGCTTATGTTTGGAACCGTATCTCTAACTCTGTTACTGGTCCTGATTCTACCCCTTTTGAGCGCCTGTATGGAAAGAAGCCAGATATCTCTCATCTGCAGGTTTTTGGTTGCTGCTGTTTTGTCCTTATTCCTCCAGAGATCTGGGCAAAGGGCAACCAGAAGCGTTTCGAGGCAATTTTTGTTGATTATGATGAGAATTGGGTGGGCTATTGGGTTCGTGATCCTGCAGGGAAATATCATTTTTCCTGGGATATTATTTTTGATGAAACATCTCCTGGTTCCTTATCCCGCCGTCACAAGGGGGTGCTCACTGGCTCTGGGGGCCTTATTGTAGGGGTGGTAGATGACGTCATTGCACAACATGACACCCCATCTCTTCAGAAAATCACTCGGAGTGGGCATGCATACTTTGCTCATCTGTCTATTGACAGCCTACAGAATATTGCTACACTCAATTATACAGACTCTGCTATTGCCTTTCCAGATCTGGAACTGGATATCATGCCGAACCCCGCAGGCGCGCCCCCCACCCCCGTCTTCTCCCCTTGCCTGCCCCCTTCCCGGGACCCGTCCCAAGAACCACAGCATGATTGGGAGGATTTGGCTTGTCCTGATGCAGATTTTTGGTGGGCTGCGATGCACCAGGAAGTTGCTAGTCTGGAGGAGAAACAGGTTTTCAGGCCAACTTCCCTTCCTCCTGGTCGCAAGGCAGTTGGTGTTCAATGGGTTTATGCCTATAAGTATGACTCAGAGGGGAATAAGATCCATGGCAAGGAGAAAGCGTGTCTGGTTGCTCAGGGACTTTGTCAACAATCTGAGGATTACAGTGAAACTGGTGCACCTGTTGCTTCAATGGCAAATTGGCATACCCTGCTTGCTCTTGCAAATTCAAATGGCTGGGGAATTCTCTCTTTTGACATCTCTACTGCCTTTCTCCATGCACCTCTCCATCACCGTGTTCTTTGCCGCCAAATTCCCCACTTTCCTCTGGATGATCTCTCTCTTGTCCTGGAGGCACTTAAGGCCATTTATGGGTTGAAACAGGCTGGCTTTGAGTGGTACTGTTTTTTTCATGACCTCCTAGTTTCCATTTGGTTTCTGGTCTCTGTTACAGATCAGGCCGTCTTTATTGCTTTGTTTCTCTTGTCCCCTGACTCCTCAGTCCCTATGCCCTCTGATGGCTCCCCTCTTCTTATGTTTATTGCACTTCATGTTGATGATGGGGGTGTTGTCACCAACTCGGAGCCCTTATATAAGTGCGTTCCCATTTGGTGGAGCTCAGTATGTAAATTAGCTGAATAGACCGGAGGGGGTTGTTCTCTAGCCATGTAATTAACACAGAACACACCCTGAGGGAGTGTGCCTGGAATGAATGAAGAGTCAGGTCAAAGGCCAAATTGGCCACCAACACCAAATCTGTGAAATTCTGGACGACATCACTGTCCTCCTTACTGACTGCCAAGTCAATGCCCAAATGGATGGCCATGAGCTCAGTGCCCAAAAGGGGGACACTTCCATCACAAATGACAGAATATACACCTTCCTTCCCTCAGGTCATCAAAAGCGGCCTGAACAGCACGCATATGTTTGGCAACTGCCGGCCCTTTCAGGACATCCAGTAGCCCAAAATCAATCCAGTCTGCAAAGCAATTAAGTAACCTGTGACCAGGCCAACTAACATTGTCAAATGGTCACATGTGAGGGTCTGAGACCTCCGCATATCTTTTGGACGTCTCAAGCAAGGGTGATTTCATCTTTGAGACCTCAGTCTCAGTGAAGTTAGACAGGGCACGTGAGTGCCTCGGACCCCTTGGGCCTTCACTTCTCAGGAAGAGCAACAAGGTAGGGTGAGAGAGAATCAGCGTTTTAGTGCAGTAGTAAGACTGCTCCACCAATTTCCAAATGTGGAGATGGATGGGTGGAAGCCCAGCCATCACATCGGCAGCCCCAGATGGGGTGGTTCTGAATGCTCCCAAGATCCACTGGGCCGCAAGGCCCTGCATACTCTTGAGTGCTGACATATTGGTCTTAAAGTGGGCGCCGCTATAAGCCCAAAGGCAAACACTATACATTGCAATAGGAACAACACATGCCCAGGTTCCACGTCTGCCGGTCTGTCCTTGGGCAAGAACATGAGATCAATAACTGTTTCTGACTTCAATGGATTGTAAGGATAGTGGATAGCTAGTGGTAAAGCCGGCCTGCCTAGCCTCAAGCCCACCTCATTGGAGGCAGCAAGCAGAGTATTTGCAATAGCATTACCATGAGGGTACCTAGGGTCCCACTCATTGGATCTGCAATTGAAATCCTCCGCCATCACGTGGAGAGACAGACCCTCCTTGGAACAATCAAACCACCAGCTATCAGCTGAATCTCAATCTGAATAAACATTTGCAATCAGGACAGATGAATCTGCACCTGACAAAGAGAAGACCCAAACATCCCTGATATCAGCAATGTCAGTCTGGTATTGCACCCTATACCCAGCTAGCTGTTTATGGATGTAGTATATGACCTGCAGAGTGTCCTCCTTGGTCTTTGGAGGCCGATGAATCATCTGCCATTGGGGACTAGTTGGGGCACCAATAACAGGCACACCTTCTTTGTCTGTTGCAGAGACAGTTCATCAGATGGGTTTCCAAGGAGTTCTTCGATTAGAAGTATGTCATAATTGTCTCTCAGAGTCTCCAGTAAGACAGTGGTCCATTGGTAGTTATGGTTTACATTCTGTGAATAGATGTGTAACAACATAGTCTACTACATGTTGCCTCCATCTAATGGCAGTCCTATACCTTCCTTCTCCTTTGCCTTGGCAGAGTGGGAGGGGGGGGTTTGGACAGGTCAGGGTTTGGGTAAAGGAAGAGGGGCCTGCGGGGGTCTCCTTCTTCTCAGTGATGCGCCAGGCTAGCCACTCCAGCTCAAATCTGTGTTTCCAGTACTGGCACTCCGGACTGTCCACACGGCGTTCTTTGCCACAACTCTTGCAGCGATGTTTGTGAGGGCATTCCTTCACCTCCAAGGGGGTGGGAACACCATTAGGGTTACAAGAGCCCTTGCAACAAGAGGCAAGGGCTCAGTGGAATTGCCCAGAGTGTTTCTCCAAGCAGATGGGACACCACGAGACCAGAGAACGGCACTCGTGGGTAGAATGGCCCCATGTCCAACACCTGTGGCAAAGGGGGGTGCCTGCCTGCGTTTCCACTAGCATGAATTTGCAGACTTGGCCAAAGAAATTAATCAATCAGCCTGCAAGCTGTGAGAGGTTGGACCCCCAGTTTGAGTCCCGAATATCAAACCACACAATGGCAGAGTCCAAAGACTTGCCCGCGTGTGTGATGCAAGGATTGGCCACCAAAGCAAACTGGTGCAAAACAGAGTTCTTAGCAAACTTGTCTTGCACTTCAGCGGCACCAAGTGTAATAGTTTCCCCTTTCTTGTCAATGGAAAGAAAGGGGGCGTTGATGATCTTAAGATAAGATTGGGCAAAGACGTCAACTGATGCCCAATCAGCCTCCTTGAAGGCCCTAGGGATCCAGTTTTGGAGTACTAAGAGGCTCATGTCATTGATGCTCTTAGTGAGAGTAACATGGATGGAGTGAGCACCATTCTGCTCAGCTCTAACCACGCAGACACTGGACTTTGCTGCGACAAGTCTACGGTTGCACACCTCGGCCAGATTACTAAGCAAATGCTTGGGCTGGGCCATGGTGTAGATGCAGATCCACTTCTTAGGTGGTGCCTTGGTGGTGGAGCAAATATGTTTTGCAGCAGGTTTGCTTGGGAAGCTCCCCGATGACAAGACCTAGGCAGGTCCACACCCCAAACTTGTTCGATTTTACCAATAAGACATTATTACTGTGATGGTATACAAGAACTATAAGTCTCATAGCTCTGGGCTTGATAGTTATGTTGCTAGGAAGTGTTACCCTAAGAGATAGGGTACCTATGGTGTACACATTGTGTTCTAAACGTACAAACCGGTGCA
>JABCKM010019985.1:0-13683 GCA_018221805.1 Rugosomyces carneus
CTTGTTTTTTTTTTTCTTTTTTCTTTTCTTTTTGGATTCATTCACTGCTCGTAACCTGTTTCTACATACGACACGAGCGTACTCAGAGACTCTCGTATTTCTCTTATTGTCTTTAAAATGTCTGGGAAATTTGGACGGGGAAGAGGAGTTTAATTGGGTTTGCAACAAACGAAAGGTTGGGTAAGGGGTGCGGACAGTTGAATCGGAGGAAAATAACGACTCTAGGAGTGGTGAACCTGACGATAGCCGGGTATTTTATGATCATTCGATCCACTAGAAGATGATGAAGAGGAAGGTAACTCAAAAAAGGCATGGACCATGCCAGGGGTTTGTTGAACTGGGGAACGCGCCATTCGCTCTGTACTATATGTGTCGTTTGGCCGAATCTCAAAGAAAACTCTTGGCTTTCGATGGGAGTATGAATGGGACAGGGGGCGTCGATCCTTATGGTAGCGGCTGCCATGAAAAGTCTATGGTTCCCGAATCTGTCGCGAGACTGACCAAAAGCTATGGCTGGGGCCGCTAAGCTCTCCGAAGCCGCTAGAGTTAGGTCGTGAAAACATAAACCACTTTGGTCATTATGGTGAATATACGAGCAAACTTCCATGGTAATTCAGCATGTTACCTTTTAAGCTATCCTGCTTCCGACCGACTGACATTTTATCCGCGTTTGTTTGGGCTTGAGAGAGACAGTCATAGATATTTTCAACAGAGAATTGGAAATCACTGAGCCCTAGCGCTTCGCGCTTCGTCCATGAGAGTTCCACGTTCCATAGCCGAGGGACGAACGCAATAGCTCCGAGGGAAAATGTCGAATATGTATGCAACATGCAACGTTTCTTGAGATTAATCTCTGTATCGCACCTTTTGAGAACTTCTCCATGTCAGACTGTAGATAGTTGGCGAAAGAAATACGGGAGGCGAGCAAGAATGCAGCCGAGATCAACGAGGTCGGCGAGCGCCGCTGTTCTCACGTCGTTGATTGCCGCTCATCCTTTCTTATTTACTACTCGTTCGTTGCTGCTATTGAGCTGTTGAATGCACAGCACGCACCCTGTATACTCGTCGCCGTCGCTTTATGCTACGCTAGTATCGTCTGCCAAGTCATCAGCAAATTCTCTCAAATGCTGAGATGTCGCTTTCTGGTTGTGTACTGTACAACGTGAACTCGAGTAAAACGCCTTGATGGAAATGGTTATGGCCTCCTTGTATGTGCTGTATGTACTAGTTTCTGGCTGACAGTTATTGACACGTATAAATACTAGCTCTTGCTCGCGATCGATCGCATCGTCTTTCTCTCTCCCTCTCGCCCACCCAAACACAGCGATTCCTCGTCGCCTCTACTCGAACGATTCGACGACGACCCCATCTTAGAGATAGTTACTTGATTTACGCGTCACAAATCCTATCGCTCTAGTCTTCATCATGACCAAGGGTCGTAAAAAGGGTAACAAGAACACTGGAACACCCGCGGAGCCTGTTAAACGCCCATCGAGCGATGTCTTAGCCCCTCATTCAGTTAATACCAAGATACCAAAGCGCGACAAGGCTACCACCAAACCAACCCCCGCCGAGCCACCTCCAAGCACACACAACAAGAGCAATTATCGCGTAACTCGGCATGAAGATGACACCACCTTTGTCGATTCGATGCTGCAAAACCGATACACGGAGCCAATCGTAATAAACGCCACAAAGTTTCCACATCCCTCGCCGTCGGGGCTCAACAAGCCAGTTACGGCAGCTCTATTGTATGCAGGCACTAGTCACGCGCTTCGCAGCCTCCCAGGCTTCCTGGAGACACCCTTGAAGCCCCCGCCATCGACTGGGTGGCCTTTCGTCATCAAGGACGTCCCGAATATGGGCAAAGGGCTGTTTGCGCGTGAGACGATCCATTTTGGCGAGCTGATCTTTTGCGAGATAGCGTTGATCGTCATGGCCGTGGTGTTAGTAGCAGTAGAGGAAGATGCAGACAGATATCGAGAACTGCTCGTATCTCGTTTAGACGACGATGCTCGACGAGAATTTTATTCTTTGCACAATTGCCACGACGCGGATTACGGTCTGATAAGAGGGATACTCCACACGAATTTGCGCGCCATTGGAAAGCTCCCTGGTCGAAACACTTGTAATCACGCCGCTCTGGGACTCATTTCGTCACGCATTAATCATAGGCAAGTCGGAGTCTTTTTTCGGTCACGATCTCGAATAAGCGGGTTTGGCGACTTACTAGTCTTTTTTTTTTTCCCTACAGTTGCAGTCCAAACGCCGAAGCCAAGTTTGACATTCAATCACTATCCATCAGCATCTACGCGTCACGCACCATCGAACAAGGGGAACAAATCTTCCTCAGCTACACAAGCAACTCATATTCCCCACGTTGGGAGCGCCGAGCTGAGCTCTTAAGCAAATATGCCTTCACATGCAACTGTTCCACATGTAGCCTCCCAAAATCCCGATCCAAGCGGAGCGACGCTCGTCGCCGTCTCATGTCCACAATCACTCAGCAAAACAAGCTGGCCGCTGAGAAGGAGTGCGAAAGATTAGCGAAATGGACAGTCGATCATTCCCTTCCCGACGACCATATTATCAAGCAGAGCGAACGGTTTATAGAAATGCTGGAGACGGAAAAACTTTGTATGGCCTGTACGCAGTTGCTCCATTGTGTTTGTTTGGCCGCGGCGTATTGCGCTTTGGGAGACAGGGAGGCTGCTATGTGGTGGGGGGATAGGGTTTCTATTCTGGGAGAAATGGTCCCGGGGAGTGACTATGACTGGAAATCGTATATGGAAGTACCGGAAGAATCGCCGTATTGGAGGTCGAGGCTGGTAAGCAAGGTATAACGAACTCGGACGTTCGTGCTAGCCAAGGCGCGGTAGTTTACAATCACCATTGATTCGTCTCTTTCACAGCCGCCTATATTGTCCCACCTCTTAGATTACACTACCTCGCATCACATTTTAGCTACTCCCACTTCTTTAGATTATTTTATCGTGACATTCTATTGATTATCACACTATACTTCATTATTATTTGAATGAGAGGACCAGATTTGATATACATAGACAGCTACTCTGAGATTCTCTTGAGCTGAGCGTCAAATGCGTGAACTCCAACCAAGTTCGATTTCGACATCGGCCACAAAGACTGCGGCAGGAACATATACATTCCGGATCTGAGGCATGACACTAAAAAGTCAAGACGAAATATCAAAATGATAATCTATCAGTCCACTAGCAGATGTGTGTTATGATCTGACAGCAAGGGGCAGGAGGGATCGATTTGGCCTGTCGACAGTGTGTATGATTTGTGCTTGAAAGGAAAGATCTCCAAATCACGCATTCAGCGGACCGAGAATACCAACAGACGTAGTAAAAAGCGCCGCAAAGAAGAGTGACACTGGTGAGATACCAAGCCAGCAAAGCAACAAAGGCAAGAGTGATCACCAGTTTATAGAACCCTAAGTGTAAAAGGCTAGTTATGTCAGTCAATAGAGCATGGCATTAGGAGGGATGGAACATACCCAGAGCATGAAGGAAGACCTTCAAAACATGTGACAAATGGAAGGTATAAGACCACGAGACAGGAGATTGATTGACAGTTCATAGGGCCCTAGCAGTGTGGAAAGTTAGCTCTAAGACCAAGAACCGTGATTAGCAATGCCAGTCAAGAGGTAGAGAGTAGCACATACCGGGAAGCAAATAATCTCAGGTGGAAGACAAAACAAGCAGTACCCAGGACCACAGCAGATAGAGCGGTATGTCTGGGGTATGTAGGTATGACAGCAGAATAGGACCCAAAAGTGACCAACTAGACCGGTTGACAATTCAATTCCTGTCAGTGTGAAACATTAGCTGGATAGTCGGTAAATGGGTGCATGGTGCAACATACCAAGACGTCATTCAGCAGTCCCAGAGCCCAAATGGCGTAATCGGTTAATCGCAGCATAAAGGGAGGATAGAAAGCGCATGCCAAGGTATAAAGATCGATCCATGTAGGAAATAGAGAACCACGACAACACGGATATTTCCAGAACATAATAACCCAAGATAAGACCCATATGCCCAGTTGTGAGAGTAAGGTTTTGGCTTAGCATAATATAGCAGCGCGAACAGCGCCAAGAGTTGTACGGGCCTTTGGAGAAAGATAGCAAAGAGAGCAACAGAAACAGATATATCTAAAGGCCGCGGATGACGGAAGACCCTTGAGTTACTCAGGCTGAATCAAAGAGTCCAGGTGGGCAGGTGGGATAGTATGGGGGTGGTTGTAGAGCCCTAATAAAGTGCTTGTCGAGGAAATTTGGGAGGGGGCTGTTACATAAAAAGATACCAAAAAAGGCCTTGAAGCAATATAGCCCGCAAAATCGGGACCAATGTGCACAAGAGAATAGCACATTCTAGTTGCTGGTATGTTGCAATAACAGTAATTTGGCACCCATTAAGAGGGTATTCCCGAGATTTTAGGTTTCTGAAGACAAGTAAAAGCGGTCGACGAAACAAACACCGTACTCGTGTGCAGGTCCATATAAGAAAATGCCCCTAGAACATGATGTGACCCAGGAGACTGAAATGAACAACGAAAGAACCGTTTCGACAACAAGAATGTGAGAGGTCATCAAAGAAGCCGATCCTTGAAGAGCGCAGGCAAAAGTGAGTACGTGTGATGGACTAGACCAATTGACAGTTTGCAAATGAACCTGCTGATCGAGAGGACGCATAGCAAAAAAAAAAAACGTCTCCAAACAATGCATGTAGAGAACAGAGAGAAACAATAGGCGCAAAGCGAAGTGCCATCCGTCATGAGAGCAGGCGAGCCCCAGCAGCGAGAAGCTACATAGACAGGAGAGATTGACTTGTTGGCAACAGTCCATAGAGCCCTGACAGTGAGAAATGTGGCAAACAGGAAGGGATAAACCACCAGGTAGTAGTGACAACTAGAACCGTTGACAGTTCATAGAGCCCTAGAGGGTGAAAGACCTTTTCCAGTCGATAATATGGATGTGGGTCTTAGATACCAAAGTATGATTCAACCGTCCAGAGCCCTGATGACATGAATGGTTAGTCATGCTATGGACAAGGGGTAGACGCCACATACCAGTTAGTAACGTGGAAAGCCAGCGGTCAAGCGAGCGCAGCAAATGTATTTCAAAACAAAGAACCAACGAGGAGAAAAAGTGAGGTGATGCAGATAGCCTCAAAAAAAAAAGTAGTGTATCCAGTTTAAGCTTGGTATGTCCACAGGAAGTCCCGGAGAACATAGAAGCACGCCAATGAGAATTGAATGTACCAGTCGACCGTAAGTTGATAAAAGTCTAGCAGTGAGATCAGTTTTGCTAGTTGCGACGCAGAGGGTGGCACATACCGAGCTATCAGATGATGTAGCAAATGGAAATTTTGCAGCACCAAGGACGGCAGCAGATAGAGCGGTATTTCTGAAGTGTTTGGGTGTGACAGCAGGAAAAGTCCCAGTAAACAGCAAAAAAACCAGTCAGGTAGGTATTTATAGAGCCTAACCGTGCGAAAGGTTAGCTTTTTCAGTCAAGGAAACGAGTATGGTATTGAGTCAACACCACACAGAGTCCTAGTAGAAATTGTTAGTCACGCAATGAAGAGAGTAGAAAACACATACCAAGCTACAAAGAAAGTGCCTTAAGCAGCCATGGTAGAAAGGAAGATATATCAAGAGTGACACCAAAAGCCGCAAAGAGGGTCGCAGGAGTAATAAAAGATGTCCTCGTGGAGGCTGGTTCCCAGATACGGGTATAAGACTGGTCGTAATGACGACAAAAACGAGAGAGGAGGCGAGCAAGAGCAGACAAACCCAGCAGGTATGAGTAAACAGCTAGACCAGTTGACACGGACAGCCGATGAAGACCTAGTACAAAATCAGCTTTGCCAGTTGATACTGGGGTACAGTCACCTACCTAGACGTCTTTCGACAGCCCATAGAGCGCTAGCAGCATGAATAGTTAGTTGTTTAGTCACGCGATGAAGAAATTGTAGGCAGCACATACCAAAGTAAAAAAGGTGATATTCTTGAGTGATATAGCAACCAGATAACTTTTGCCAATATTAGAAGAGCCGCAAAAAGAATGATATAAAACAGTGAGCAATTCTGGTGCCCAGGCGGGGGTATGAGGCTGTTCATGATGGCAAACTGGGATGGCTGATGACAACAAAGATATAGCATCCTGAGCCTGGACAGTCGGTCTAGAGGATCTGAGATACTTATTGTCAAAGAGTCTAGGCGCATGGGTATGAAATGACAGCAGAAGAGCGCAAACAGCAGTCATTGAACAAGCCGGTCGACAGTTTAGATTTACACTGGTCGAGGTCCCATAGCAAACAGCAGGTGTTGTATAGCAGGTGAGGTGCCGATGGAGAGAAGCTACATGGATGAGGGGAGAGTCCTACTAAACCATAGCGGTTCATGGAGCTCTAACGGTGTAAATGTAAGTCTTACGAGTATTATGGAGTAGAGTACTAGAAGAGGATGGTACATACCGAACATGAAGACAAATCTCCAAGCGACGTAGCAAACAGAGATCACAGGGTAGAAGGCCATTAGACCAGTGAGTTCAAAGAGAAAAAGTCCCAGGTGTGACCAATCAAACCGATCGACAGTTCCAGTCCTATCAATGTGAAAAATTAGCTTTGTTAGTAGTTCGTAAATTGGTGCATGTAGCTACATACCATAATATCAGTTGACAGCCCTAAAGCCCTAGAGGCATAATCGGTTAATCATGGCATGCAGAAGGGGTAGATGGCTAACAGGACTACGAGAGGGGGCCTGGGAGCATGTTTGAGTAATGGGTGGGCAATAAGAATAAGAGATAATAACTTACCAACTTGGATGAAGGAGCAAGGGGCTCGACGTGCCTAAAATTTGAGTGAGTAAAGCAGAAAGGTGGCATGGGGGTTGGCGACAACCTCACCGTCAAAAGCTACACATAAAATAAGCTGAGCATCTTGAGGCGAACCAGCGACGTCATAGATCGAGAAGAAACCTAGTGGCAACAGCGTAGAGCGAGCTACGAGGGCATGACCAGAGGTCTGAGGAGAGGATGGTCGTGGTGGAGAGATGGGGTGTTGGAATAAAAAGGACTGAAGTCGCTGGCCTTTTAAGGAGTGGCAAGGAGCACGGGCCGTGCGGGTGACACGACTTTTGACCCTGATGGCGGCAATGCGTTTCAAGAAAATTTTCTGCAACCTCGCGACCGGTGGCCGAGATTCTGATCGTGTAGGTTGTCTCATGCACAACCTCCTGGAGTTATGGCCCGCCGTAGTATACTTGTCAGCAAAAAGTCCCCTCGAATCATAAAAAATGATTCCTCTGTTAATGTCTGACCAGCAGAAGCGGTCGTTATTTCTATGATAACATAGGACTTGACAAATTCTGCGAGTGGAGTAAGTGAGGAACCATAATTATGACAAATTTGGTATATGGACCCTAGTTGCGCAAGGGCTGTTTATTTGTGCAGAAAATCGCACAACATGGAGCCATATGGGCGTTTGATGGGGTCTTTCTTCACTGCTTGTTACCCGACGACCGGCGGCCACCGCAAAAAATATTCTCGAACTAGTGCACGAGAACGCTACAAGATTATTCCCAGCTGTCCGCATCTAGATCCTCTCAGCCAACCAGTAGTTTGGCCTCGGGTCGCTGCGAAAACTTTTACGAGAGTGGGATGACAAAGTAACAGCAATAGTCGCCACTTGTTGAAAGAGAGCGAGCGCTCAAGAAATAACTACAGCTTTTTTCATAGATTAATCCACGTCCTACAAGGTAAGAACGTGTCTTGAAAGCGCGGACGCGTTTTCCAGGTCGGCGTCGTCACATTAGAATCTGCGCGGCTCCAGTACAAGCTACCATGCGGCTACAGAAAGTGCTCCTAGTGAAGCTTTCTCTAGTTTCGAGTTCATATTGACCGACATGATCCTAGCAAGGGCAGACGACCTGCCTCCTGGGTAGCCACTGGCAATAGGTAAGTCTTTTCTTCCATCGCTCTTTCAGTCCATCCTCATCAATAATGGATACAGCGCAGACACTGTTGCTGAATCAAGTCCAACCCGAATTTTCCAAGTCTGGCATTGCTAAACGCAGCCTGTCAATTTTCCAAAAGACTAGGAAGCTAGGTCGACAAGATACTTATAGATCATTCGCTTCAAGATTCACCGAGCAGGCGAGTAAGGGCCCCAGCATCGGGAACGGGCGAGCACAGCAAGCCTATCATGACAACGCCGTGAGTTGGCGTCTCCAGTGTTATCATCTCCTTAATACTGATACTCTGACGGATACCATCGCTTGCACGATGCGAAAGGCGTAGCAGATATGGTGCGTTGATTTATGAACCAAGAACTAAAGAAAAACATGACGTGTGCCATTCCAGCAGCTTGCATTGGGAGCGCGGCCGAGTCGTAAAATTGCCATGAAGCAAACGAGTTGTTCGCCAGAACAAGACCGATGGAAGCCTGACCCAGGGGCCGTAACGCCCAGTCAGCTGCATATAATATGATTGAAGCATAGAAGGTATGTGCATTTGCGTTTCCAAAAAGGAGCCCGTGGTAAGTGAGATTGGAGACAAGATTGGATCGAATGCGTTAATTGTTGACGTCTTATGTTGCAAAGGGGGGGTATAGGCAAGTATCCATTATTCAACGTTGCATACGTCTTTCAGCTCACCAGGCGATTTTTCCAGAGCTTGGTTGTCCACAATGCCAGAGACGACCGTGGTGGTGAGAAGCGAGAGGCGCCTAACTCGGATGTCAGTCACAGTGTTTGTTTGTAGCCGTCTCTAGCATCCCGAGATGACCCGCCAGCTTTTGGACCTGGCGTGCCATAATTCAACAAAGCAAGAACCCTCTCACTTGGCGATTGTTTACAACAGGGGGCCGTGAGTCAGGATCATTATGTATTAAAGTATACATCTAACTTGTGCTAGGCCAAGATGCTCATAGAACCTGGTCGATGGTGGAAACTACTTACGATCAGTCTCTGAGGGCGGCAATGCCTCCTTATATATACTTTGATGTTCTAATACTAATTGAAACTTTGAAGCTCCAAGTATCTGTCTTATGTTGAGAGCGCAAAGCAAGTGGTACTTCACAGTTAAATATTACATCTCGACGCTACTACGGATCGTCCGTAATTCGAAATGCCTCAGCATGACTGGTCACACTGTTTCGATAGTGTCCATTGACGGCATATTCAAAGGACACATAACCACGGACACATCCCGCCAGCAGAATAACACGTCTCCATGGTGCATGTACCTACGGGGTTTGTTGAACACTGAGGGATACTGAAGTCTCTTATTTCTTAGAACGTTGTAGAAAGAGGATGGATGAGCGTACCTTCATGTTCGCGCTCCTAACAAGCTATGCAACTAGGGATAGTTTATGGATACGTTTTCTGTGGATATCTATCGAGGATAAAAGCTCAGTATAAAAAGTGAGTTTCAACGGGAACCATTACAGTACCAACCTCAAACTCGAAAAACCTTTGTCGCCCGCTCAAGACTACTCGTTTACACAGGTCCTTTAGAGTACATTGGAAGAGCAAATTGTCACAGCTCCGGGATCACCCGGTCGATCAGATGTTCATACTTCTGAAGTTCTGACTACAGCTCTTCCGTCCGCCTTGCAAAAGGAAGGTTTGGATTGGCTGGAAAAATATATATGGACAGATGTCGATAGGCGAGTGCTTAGAGATGTGAAGTAAGACAGGCATATCTGCAATGACACGTCATTCGATATGATATGAACACGAGAGAATTTTCATCCAAACGTACCTTTGGTCCTTTGAACCCTTCCTCAGACAATTATTCCCCTCATCCAAACACGGTCCATGATTTACAGCAACCTTTTCTCATCGATTGACAAGTGGGCATCGCTTCCGCCTGACCGAGGCTTCAATAGCTAGAAATAAGGGATCTTGTCAGAACATGTGCATCACTGGACAGGAATAAAATAGACGTACGGTAAATTTGTGGAGAGACAACTGGCCACTGGATTAGGTCGCTTTCAAACCACATCACTGCTCCGGTCTCGTACGCCTACGATTCTAACGTTGAGCGATTAGAGCAATGTCAAACCGAAAGGTAGAGGGTGGAATCACAATCAAAATATCAGGCTGGAGGCTCGGCAGTACGCCCAACTGGTGGTTGTGTCTGCGGGGGTTCAACATGAGATGGCTCGGAAATATTCGGCAATGGCATATCCTCGGTCTTTGCAGGTTGAGAAGTAACGTTCCTGAAGCTGCTTTTATTATAGCTTCCAGAATTGAAGTATTCATCGACGATCTGTTCCTCAGGACGCTTGCGCTTTGACCGCCTGCAACAGTTTGGAGCCTCGTCAGATACATCGAAACCTATGCAATGCTAAGAAGCTTGGAACTTGAAATGATATGACTGGGCTTTGAAACTTACAACAGCAGGTAAAGAGGTACACGAGTCCCATGCCAGCGTCGCCCATGGTTAGATGATAAAGGCTGAGCGCTGAGTCACCGCAGTGTGGTAAGCTATCGGTCCATGTTTATAGTTATTTACAGCAGTCCACTTCCGCCGCATCGGCAAACGGACAAACCTAGCTGGCGTCGTCAGTATCACTCAACAAAAAAATCAGAGCTCGACGTAGCGGAAAAAAAGCATAAATTCTATGCGTATCAGGTCAGTTTAATTACATCTAAGTTCAACTTGGCATTTCGTTGCCCAGGCTAGAGACTCTTAACTGTGAGTTGCAACAGGTTGCCATCTGCTCAGTTATTTACCCAATTTTTTCTTGTGTACTCAGCATAAGTACGTGCTTTTACCTCAATTATCTAGGCTTAGAAAATGCTGGAAAATCTTCCGATTCCTCATCCACTCCTTCATCTAAGCACGGACAATGTCTGTACTGAAGGCATTACAGTACTGTACCAGGCAACATTAAAAGACAGTCTTGGACTCTCCAAGTAATCCCTTGATAATTTAGAATCAAACAATCAAGACCATTTTTGGCCGACAGAAATCCACAACGAGATCAATAGGGGAGTTTGATTTCGTATTACAGTGAACATGCGTATCAAAGCTAGGCGTAACCTACACAGAACTTCCTCATTAGGTGTACATGACGCCGAGGCAGGTGGTCGCCAACCTATAGAGCTCAACTGTTACCATTATTTATCGAAATGCTCGTTAGCGTGTAAGAAACATGCAGATGAGGAAAGAGTCCAGAGGAGGATAGGACGTATAAATGACAACGACTACTGTGTTCCTTGGTGGATCTAGTACGTACCGCCACAGCTCGCGTTTTTTGCGTCAAACTCATGATCTAGGTAGCGCTACCAAAACCTTCATTGTCTGTGCCTCCTCGTCACCTCCCTGAAACGCCAAATATTTCAGCTAGCGACATATTATATCATCTCATCTATCATCTAACCATTGATCAGTCTCATCGGGCTGTGTGAAAACAGAAGTTCAGCGCTCAGCTCAAACGGGAACAGACCAAACTCGGACCGGAAAGACGCAGACGTTCGTTGTCAGATACAGCCATACCATTTTGCCACAATATGATGAGCTGTTTTGATTTTTCAGTAATGAATATAAGGCACTGAATTTCTATTTCTGTAGCTCCGAGATTTTACTTCTATACCTTTCGAGGTCATACAGCCCCATACTTGGACGTAATTTTTGATTCGGAAATCGGGGACACCTCTATTTTACGATCGAGCTCTGTGTGTATGTATTTTTCGTGTAAGAAAGCTTTCCGCCTCACAACATCATCGACATCCGCGCTGCTTGCTCCGATTTCGTTTACAATTGATTATAAACGCCCTAAACGGCAATTGCCATCCGTGCTTCTAACGTTTGATATATAGCCACACATCTGTCAATGGCTATTCACACAGCATTTTTTCTTTGACCACTTTGTGCTCTCCCAAGAGCATTCCAAGTACGATGGCCTCTGCTCCAAGTCCCGTTCTTACACCCACCTTGCAATTTCATGGCAATATAGTCGATGAAACATGCACCGACTTCACATTTGGGAGACCAATCCCAATTGATGCCTCAACGCCTTCAAGTTCTACTCCGGAGGAAATAGTGGGCAAGCTAGGCGGCCTTGTTTCGAGACTCAAAATTGTCTTCGAAAACAAAGCTCAATATAGACAGCTGCTGAGTTGTCGAGGCCATACGGCACAGAAGCTTCTTGATTTATTCCAGGAGGTATGACTCGCAGCTATTTTGGTCATTCAGTGTTTTGACGTACGATACTCTGGAAGTTGCTAGACACTAATACTAGTACTGCTATTCCCGTGGGGCTAGGGTTCGAGACAAGCTTCAGACGCAGTCTTATCGTTGCGGCACAAAGACTCTCCAATAAATCAGGGCTGTTTCCTACCTGTTATAATCTTGATGGCGTCCATTACGCTGGCGACCCCATAGCAGCCGGAAGCTTCGCAGATATTTATAAAGGGGATTTTCGTGGTCAGTCAGTATGCATAAAGGTTATTCGAATATATCAAACATCTCGGCTGGAATATCTACTAAAGGTATTGTATCGACGAGCGAGCACTCCTTTCGTTGGAGCAATCACTGACGCCATTATCTGTTCAGAAATACTCCAAGGAAGCCCTCCTCTGGAGACAGCTCTCACATCCGAATGTTTGTCCCATATACGGCTTGTATCGTCGTGATTCTGGAATAATAGGTCTCGTATCTCCGTGGATGGATAATGGGGACCTCAATGATTATCTGAAGCGATATCCGAAATCTGATCGCGCTCTCCTTGTGAGCACCTGCGTCCTGAGATTTCATGAGCAAAATGATATATCTTTATTGAGGTATCCGATGCCGCTCATGGGCTTTTGTATCTCCATGAAAATGGCATAATCCACGGCGACCTCAAAGGGGTATGATTTACCACCCACACTCATACCACATACTGATCACTCTTCAGGCGAATATACTTATATCGGCCTCTGGAAGAGCCCGTCTCGCTGACTTTGGTTTATCGTCTGTGTCAGATGCTAATATCTTGGCTTGGACATCCAATTCAGCCGCTGAATCTAGAGGAGGTTCAGTTCGTTGGCAAGCTCCCGAGCTATTTAACTTTGAATCAGACGAGGCCGTGCCCAATAGCAAAGCCAGTGACATATACGCACTGGCTTCCGTTTGCTATGAGGTGAGAGATTTGGATACCAAATTTATCTCTAAGCTCATTCACACAAGGCATTCACGGGAGCTGTCCCTTTTGCCCATCTCACATATGATCCTGCAGTCATGTATCAAGTAAAAGCTGGTAACAGACCTCTGCGCCCCTCCGATCATGCTGCTCCATGGAGCATTTGGGGTTTGACAGAGAAAATTTGGTCCACTATGACAGACTGCTGGAGCGCGGATCCTTCCTTGCGTCCCACAGTATGTGAGGTTATTGAGTCTCTCTCTCATAAACTATCTCTATACCAGAGACCTATGGAGGAGCTCAGCACGATTTCATCGGCCTGGTTTCGCAAGGAGATGGGCGTTTATCAAAATATTATCTCTGTGGATGCATTCGAGAGGCTTGCGGGGATTGACCAAATACATAGACCAATCCCGCGTGAAGACGTATGCTTTATACCCAATTGCCGACATGGTTGGCGTACAGGCGCAGAGAAGTTTCTGGAGATGGGTAACGCCGAGACCATCAAAGTCGCAGTTGATCT
>JABCKM010019986.1:0-13605 GCA_018221805.1 Rugosomyces carneus
GATGGGTGGGCGTAACCTGTCTTCTATGACTAAAAATATGAGCACAACCGCTCATGAAAGCAAGGGCGCTAGTGAAAGGGTCCGGTCCGAGGGGGGTGAGCCTATGACCGATAGCTCCAATGGTACGCGCCAACCGGCGCATGTTACCGGCACCCGAAACCCGAACATGGATATCACCAAACGGTCGCGTATGCCAAGTTTCCGCATTGGCAGAACTGGAGTGCAGTCCATCCGATGTATGTTAACCGGTTTCTTAGTGTGTTGTTTTTGCTTATCGTCGCTTGGATAAAATACAGCTAGTACAGCGAGCAAGGGCGGAGTATCTCGTCCGACCAATCCCATGGATCTGATCCCGTTGAGCGAAATTCTTACCCAGCTAGAGCCTCGAGAACGAGATTTCTTCAATTATTTGGATGTACAGCTCAAAAAGGTTGAATCGTTCTACGAGGGACGCGAATCAGAGATGAGGAAGCAAACCGAAATGCTTCAAGAGCAGCTAGCCGAGCTGGCGGATCACAAGAAACGCGTTCAGGTTCTTTTTGCTTCTCTTTTTCTGAATGCCACATACAACCCTTCTCACATGATCTTCCTGGACCATTTTGTCTTAGGAGGTACACTCGAAGGAATCAACCAAGCGGTCTTCCTTTGCTGTAGTGTCCAGCCTTCGGGGTAGGCTCAAATACAGGCAGCACGAAAAGTTGATGAGGAGCAATGGCGATGCATCAAATGTAAGTACGGGATCATCCGGTATTGGTTTTTCTCTCGTTAATATCACGAAAGGAAAAGAGATGGTCAGATACATTTGATAGGGGACAAATTACACCAGAGGCGGAAACGGCCGCAGAAAGAGGAACTGGAAGAAAGAGGCGCCTTTCCCCGCGCACTGCACTCTCGGCTGACCCAGAGGTTTATTTGAATGCGAAAAAAAAGATAAAGAAGGCGCTGTTGGAACATTACCGGTAAGTTTTTAACGGCGGCGTGTGTGTAGAGAACTGACGATGGGTAGTGGCTTACACGCGTTGAGGAATTATTGTGTTTGTTCTATCAGTTGCTCGAATGGTTGGCGACGCTGAGAGTATGCTCTCAGATATTGAACAGGGATGGATTTCAAAAGGCGGTGAAAAAGTTTGAAAAGACAACTGGGGTCAGATCTCGAAGTATACTCTAACCAGCCCTTGATTTACGATGTATCTACAGATAGCAGTTCAGCAACAGTACATGGCTGAGAAGGTACACAACTCTTTTTGCATTTCTATTCTATCGTGACAGCTAATCATTGGTCAAGGTATATAAATGTGCATTTGCATCAGACAAAAGTGTTGCATGGATGATGGCGCGTATGGAGTCCCTATACGCTCATGGTTTTAGTACGTCGTTTTGAACATTGAAAGTAACCTATTTGTGGTGTTGACCAATATCTTATCCAGCCCACGACGACACAAAAAGAGCCACGAAACGACTTCGAGCCGGATTTCATTTCAAGAGCCATCACTATAGTGTTTTCCGCTCAGGTATTCTGTTGGGTATTGCGCTCCCATCGCTTATATCTGGGCTTCATGCTAGTTCGTATAATGTTTTTCATTATCTGCTTCATCCTCAGTCTCTTGGTCACCCGTCTCTTTCTAGGCTTTCAGCAGTCGACACGTAGAGCCATTCCAGGATGGGATGGCCTCCTTTTCGTGTATAGCATCCTCTTGATACCCGTCTTGTTCTCGATGTTAATTGGCACCAACCTACTGGTATGGGCTCGCTCCAGGATCAATTATGTATTCATTTTTCGTGCGTGTTGTTATACAAGCCTGGCTCCAAGATGCGACAATATAACGCGTTTTCCCCAGAATTGGATACGCGAACTCGCCTAGATTATCGTGAATATCACGAGGTAAGAAGCAGTTTAGTTGACTTGATATATACAAACTGACAACGCGATGCTTCTCTCCCTATCTCAGATTCCTAGCATTCTCTTCGCGAGTCTTTGCTACGCTTTCTGGCTTTCTTTCCAACGAATCGGCGCTCCTCGAGCCTCTCCAACTATTTGGCCACTAGTATGGCTGGGTTTCTGTGGGCTCATTATGCTCAATCCGTTTCCCTACTACAAGTCCTCTCGATACTGGCTCATCAAAAATATTGGTAAGCTTTGCCTCTCGGGTGTCCGTCGTGTCGAATTTACGGATTTCTGGATGGGGTGAGCAACCTCGTTGGGCTTACATATCGTCTGTTGTTCAATCGTGATCTTTTCGTCATTCCGCGCCCAGTGACCAGCTCTGTAGCCTTGCATTTTCTCTGTCCAATCTGTACCTCTTCGTATGCACATACGTACGGGGTTTCGGAAATTGGACCAAGTGCACGGTGAGGTCATCACCTCACTGGCCTGTACCCTTTGTTCTTGGGTCTTTGCCGTTCCTCTTTCGCGCGTTACAGAGTGTGAAGCGTTATCATGATTCCAAGCATGTCAAACATCTGATTAACGTAAGTTGTGATCCATAAATTCGTCTTTCAGCGTGTTATGCCTCATTTTTTATAGGGCGGAAAGTACAGTGTGGGTATTCTGAGCATGTTTTTTTTCTACATCTGGCGACATCAAGGTATGAACTTGCGTATTGAGCCCGACGATTATCCATTCCGTCCTCTGCATAGGCAATCATCGCCATGGTTCTCTATATGCGGTTTTCTTGTTATTCAGCATCATCTATTCACTCTATGTGTCTGCGTGGGCAAGTACCGTTGAACATAAATATAGCCCTGTGTTAAATTTTTGGTGTCCCTGCCTAGGACTTTCTCATGGACTGGTCCGTTCTTCAATGGCGTGCTCCCTATCCTTTGCTTCGTGAAGAGCTTGTATACACTAACTCAATACCCGTATGTCCTGTTTGACGTTATCTCTATAAACTTGATCTGACCGACCTAATAACAGTTTTACTACGTGGCGATCGTGAGCCCATGCTACCATTTCTCTATTGTTCTCACCCCGACTTTGCTCTATCACTTAGGCAATAAATTTACTCATTCGCTTTAACTGGATCATCTACATCCCAAGCTCGGGCCCGAGTATAAACATACGTATGTTTATAGTCGCCATGTTAGAGATATGCAGGAGATGGTTATGGAACTTTTGTGAGCCATCGCGGTCCTTCTTCTCATGATGTTCAATACAAACCGACGAAAAAATAAACTCAGACCGTCTCGAAAACGAACACCTAGGTAATGCAGATCAATATCGCATCACCAAAGAAGTTCCCTTGCCGTATTCATTCGACGAACCGCGTGCGGATGATATGACAGATAATGATGATGATGACGATGTAAGGATAACGCCACGTCCCAAAAGTAGGCGTTCCACACGGTCGAAGAGGAAAGGATTGGTAAAAGCTGGCTGAAACTTGTCCTGTGATACATAGTCCAAAGGGGCAAACCTCGGGTGGCCATGTAACAGCCCATTTGGGCGTATCTGGCTCCCCGGTACGGGGCCCTATAGCAGACATAACTTGGAATTTATCTTGCGAGATCCGTACACGATCACGTGATGTTAACCGCATGAAATCGCCTGGAACGAGACCGAGGCGCGTCTACGCCCACCGGCTACCAGATCAAGTGATGGGACGTACTGATTGTCGAACGCCAATATTTGCTATACTTGCTACTCGAGCAGTTGTGTGATAATACATGCGTCCAGGTACGAACTTCGCCGTGGTTGACCCCACAATACCCCAGGGAGGACCTCGTTTTGGAATGTTCCTGATATACATCGGTACATAATAATCGTTCCTGACATATTCATCTCAGTGCGTGAGCGCCGCACAAAGCCCTCCAAAACCTATATAATCGCGCATCCTTTGACCTTTGTTTCCCTGTCAGACATGTTCAACAAAATCTTTGTCGCAGTCTTTGCTGTTGTTGCTGTTGCTAGCACAGCTTCGTCCCAGTACATACCACCTGGTGGTACTTGTGCGTAAAAGACCCTCTTCCATTGGTGTGTTGTCCTAACAATTTGCTCCTTGGCTAGGTGTTTCTATTGCTGGCCCTCAGGGAGTGAGTCTGCACACTTTACTCTCAACAATTGACTGATCCTTAGTTTCTGTTTAGAAGTGTACGTGAAACTCACCTGAGTTTTCCCATAAATTTTCAATGAGAATTGTAGGCCTTCCCCCCACGATTTGTTGCTATCAGTTCCCAGATCTTTCAATGTGAGAGACACCCCCCTCATTCCTATTCTAAGCCTTACATCTTGCGTAGTTGCAAACTGAAATCACAATGCCCTGATCAACCCGGAGTTTCCGAACCCGCTAAAAAGGCTTGATGTGTCTTGAGGTGCGTTTCACGTATCTAGGTGATAGCTATAAGCATTTTTGAATCAGCTAACTATTATGCCAGTCATGCACATTGATCCCCCGGTCCGTATAGCTCGACATATTGGCCGCGGGGCACATGGTAGACACAAACCGTTAACCAAAAGGCTGTACTTATAGCTATGAAAACCAAACAACTATACAAACGAAATATCTTCAGAGCGAGTTACTTGTAGTGACCCTGTTTTAAAAGATTACTCTCAGTATGCTACGATAGCGAGTTCCACGCAATAAGCTGCTTCCCGGTTTGGATTATCCAGCGTGAAAAACGGATGTACCTGCAGCTCCCACTTCAGTCAGTCATATCTGGCTTTTGGCCCTTGACCGCAAGGAACGGGAACTGTCAGGTCATAAATTATAACATATATAACTACACCAGGTGATACAATCCTGCAGGTTTGAAGGAGTATGTGAGTATTGGCTGGTCCTGTGAGCGTAACTGCCGTTCTGTTCCCGATATGACGTCGGCTGGAAAGACGTTTGGTTCAGAATACAATCTGGTTTGAATCTGGTTTGACCTTGGTGACCACTTTCTCTACCTCGCCTCTTTTTGTTAGATCAACCGAGAGGATATCATCGATCGATCTTTGAAAGGAATGACTTGACAATTTGGTGTTGGGTGTTTGATTTACTGCTGCTTTGACTGCTGAGTCGAGGATTCTTCTGTACGATCACACTGTTGATCGGTTTATGCCCTGAAAGAGGGAGGGGCTTGGTTTACTTCAGCGCCCGACCAGATACTTTCCCCCATATCTGCCTCTGAAAGTGTGTTTAGCTAGGCAACCACGATCACAGCGTTGAGTGCTGCGATGCTTATCTTTGAACATACCTTGACCCGCACGACTCTCCTTTTGCATTCAAAGCACACCGGTAAGAAATTAGTGCAGTGTTGCACCAGTCAGTAAAAAAAACGTACACAACCATTTCTCGATTATTAACGTGTTTCGAGCTTCACATAAGTGAACGGCAGCTAGGCCAGCTAGGCACTAATCAACTATGCAGCAAAAAAACGAAGTAGCCTGCCAGAAGGGTTTAGCCGAATTTAAAGTAATAAACTAATCAAGTCATGGGCGAGACTAAGGTCGGCATAAGTCGAGTAGTGCGTACTGGCTAGTAGATCAGTACTGCATCAAAATGTTGGTTAAATCGGGTTGTGGCTGAGCGCTGAGTCCCAAGTTAGTAGCAGGTATGTGTGCGGTATCGTATTATAAGTCAACGATCGTTTGATTAACACTTGTTAACGAGGCTATAATATGGTGTCGAAAATTTTGCACGAGGAAGAGTTCAAACTGATGTCGGTGAATGTCGGTGGTGTCCGGTATTTATAGCCGAGTAGATACTAGACTCCGCGTGGTTGGGATATATTGGTGAACCTGTAAGCATCATATAAAGACAGGTGCCGTCAAGTTATTATATTGTATCCAGGTATCAAGCACAACTAGAAGTAGATAGATGTGTCTCAAGAATTTGAAGGCCACGGAAAGCGCCTGGTGTGCGTATAGGTGTTAATGCACTGGTTAGAACAGAGATCGTCACTTCATCGTCGACGCAATTTGATCTAACTCTCGTGCGATCATGGAGTTCGGACATCTCTTGCGTAGTTCTCTACACGTGGTTCATCAGAAAGCTAATATAGTGTCAGCGAAAGTGGATCTTACTCTAAACCTTTTTTATCTCCTCTTTCTTTGCATGTGGCTCCTGCCATCCGCCAATCACCACAATATGCGTACATCTCCGCTTTTTTGGGACCGTCGCACCTTGCCACATATGGAGAAGCTTCTTTTGAATGTCCAGTGTCCACGAGGTGACGCACAAATGCCTCGTAACCGATCGGGCTTCGCTTCGTTTTTGAAAATGCCTCAAGACCTTCGAAATCACCAAGCGTCGTCAAAGCATACAATTTGAGATACCAAAATCTATTAGACAGTTAGGAAAAAGGTAATTCCTGTCCGAGAACACGCACCGCTTATCGGGCACCTTGAAATCGGCTTTTATCTTATCCGCACGTTTGGACATGCCATTGAGGATGCATAGGCGTATCGTATCGTTAATGCTAACACCAGTAAACTGCACCTTTCCATCAGATTCCTTTTCAAGCTGTTGTTGGAAGGTTAGAAGTCGAGCGTATTCATCTGCCATCTGGTGAGGCTCTGAATTACTGTTGTGGGTGATTTGGTATGATTGTAATTTACCTTAGATTCGAAAGCTCGATCCTTATCGTTGTGGAAAAACTTTTGTGCAGCTTGCACAGCAGACAGTTTTGATGCAGGGTCCTACCCTATACTTCGTGACAACCCAGATGAAGCAAAGCGAGATACTCACAATAATTTTCGAAGCTTCATCTAATGACAAGACAGCGCTTTCAACGTGGCGATCATCTGAGTAGTAGAAGTCTCGCAGCATGTCCCTATTTTGTTCCCGAGCATAGACCTCGAGAAGTCTACTAGCAGGCACTAACTTTGAACCATCAGATTCAATGAGACGGAAGAAGTCGCCAAGGGTTAGCCTTTTATGCAGGCTTAACAAAACGTGATAAACTAGAGGAAGTAACTATTTCGTAAACAAATGGGTGGCAGTAAGCACAAAACAGTCTCACCAAGATCTGTGTCACCACTATCAACCGCTTTCTCTAGAGCTAACCTGTCTTCCTTCATTGTGAGGAGGAGGGGTACTTGATCTGAAGCCCTTGACTCATGGTCCAGCAACTAACGCGTGATTTTTCATTCGACAGTACTTTGTTGTAGAAGAATAAGAACATACCCGTGTCGCGAGTCCGGAACGTCCTACCTCCCATGCGCGTTTAGCGATATCCGCGTAACTTACATCAGCGCCGCCAAGTTGTTTAAATTTTTGTACGATCATCTTGCAGATTTCATCATCCCCAGTCGGCTCTGCGTCCTTCCCTGATCCGGCTGTCGTGGATTTTGACCGTAAAATTTTGGCACTTGCCCAATGCTTCAATACGGCATCAGGTTTAAGCGAAAGGAAGCTTGATATCCGGAGTGCGAGTAGATGCATGTTGCGAGAGGTTAAACGTTTGACAAGCTGGGAAGGTGAGGCATGAATATACCTCGATAATAAGATAAACTGATTAGAAGCTTGATAATAAATAAATAAATAACGTTTACTGGGAGTATGTCAAGGGGATGCCGATTTCGTAAAACCGTACAGCGTTCAGAACTTTAAGAGTTTGACCCATGTTCACAAAATCTGTCGGGTCATGGAAGTCCAAAAATCCGCGACCAAATTTCGCTGCCTGATATAATCTGAGTAAAATCCCAGTAAGAAGAAACTAGAGCTCACATTGAGTAAACGACGCTGCCAATAGGGTTCCCACTCCTGGCCAGCTGCGTCTATGCATTCGTCTACAGCGGTTGCGAGCTCGGGACGGATACTCCGAATACTCTCATCGGCTTTAGGTAGACGTTGTGTGAAGCTTTCCCATGCGTCGTAAAGAATGGCAGACGGCGCTGTTGATCCAGGGCGAAAGATGGACATGGAAGAAGCTGAATCTCGGGGTCAGTAAAAGCTGACTTCCGTTGTAAGGTACTTACAAGGTACTTTCTGTACCACATCACAAACATCAGGTCCCACAATCCTGATGCCGTCGAGCTCAGTGACCGCAAACATTGCTCCTGGGTATAGGAACCTGTATGGAAGGCGGGTCAAATTTTTTTCTATGGGTATGCGCTGAACTACGCACTTGAGAGTGTCTCCAAATGGGCCCACTAACAACGCTATATAATCCCAAACGACCAAGATCGCATCGTTCCCGCACCACTCTACTTGTCTTATCGGGCCTTCAGCCTCAGGAATCGTAGACGTTTCAAACTCGGCCATGCTTCGTTGAAAGTCGGTTGACACCACCCAGAGTGTACCAGAAACTGTCAGAAACGCCAGTGATTTCCCATTAGGCGATGGGGATATGTGGCTGAAAGGGCCACGAGAGATGCGTTGGTCTATGACTTCCAAATTGTCCACACTTAGTATCGTAGAGCCGACTGAGAGAAGGACTTCTACGTGTCTTGAGATATTGACGTCAGGTGGGATGACGGACCAAACGCTTGGAGGCTCAGAAAGTCCTATTAAACAAGTTATAAGATTAATTTAGAGATACGTCGTGCATCGCACCAGGGTTCGCTAGAGTGAGAGGTCGGGCACCCTCCCATCCTTTCACTTCAAGAAGAGTTAAAGACCCAGTCATCGCTACTAGTCCGCCGTCCTGAATTCGAGCATCTATAACCCCCAACTCTGCCGCCTCGCTCCCCAACGAGAACTGTTGATAGTCGCCTTGCAAATCGTATAGACGGTAAATGCCTTCCTCGTTTAGCAAAACTAGTCTCTCGTCAGCCGTCCAACCAAAACGGACAATCCTTCCCTGGTCCCACTATAAGAGTATTCGCTCAAGCACCTCCAAGCCTGACTGTGATCACTCAGATTCCGTATGTATAGAAATCTAGTCAGGGCTGTTAACTTTTACTCAGGCGACTGAGTCTATTACCCCCAGATGGAAGAGGGTGTCGAGCTGCTGTATTCTTTCGCTGGGTATGAATGTCAATAGAATGCGACCCGGCGTACCCGGACAATGTTAATACTGTAGAAGGGTACATATGACCAGGTGACGGGCAGGAGCACGACAATTCAATTGTATACACAGCAAGCAATTTAATACATCTAATGAGGGATTGCGTTGTCCATATAATGTAGTACGTACATAGATACATAATAAACAAGGAGCGACAGCGGGTTTTTCGAAAAGACTAAGATAATCGAATTGTTCTTGGATTATTTGAGAACACACGTCGCGGTAATCAAAGCATACGCCACCGCGTGAGAGAAGTAAACGATCGAAACGAATTCAAACTATACGAATGGGGACGCGAGCACGGAGATCATCTTGGCCAATGAGAACAGAAACATCAAGATAATACTAAAATTTTTCCATCAAGGGTCAGCCAAGGGGCACATATGGAAAAATAAAAGCACCACGAGCTCACCTTGACGCTCAAACCTGCCCAGTCGATACAGGGCAGTATATCTTTATGTACAGGAATTTTGTCTTTGTGAAGGCCGTCTGGAAGAGAGGCGTGGGACTCCAGCGATGGGTGGCCCCTAACGTCACCAGTGTGGAGCCGTGGCCGTTTGGGAAAACCGATGCAAATACTGTTATGAAGAGTAGTAGATTCCGTAAAGACCGTTTGGGTTGGTAGTCGAGGCAACGGCTTGTCGCGCAGGATAGGGCTATCCTCAAGACACCTCGCGGTCCGAATAATCCGCGAATGCCCACCTCGTGTTACACGCTTCAGAAGCTTGTTGCGGGGCGTATCTAGTTCCTCACTTGAACTTGAAGGCGTCTGTGGTGGTGTCGGTAGTGATGACGCTTGCTCGGTAACGGTAACCTGCCGAAGTAAGGAGACCGATATCGTGGCATCCGTGGAAATCTCCTTGGCCAAGTCAGGCGAGCGGGGTGTCGTTGTGAAGACGACGAAATAGGGGATCGACGAAGGGCGAGAAAAAGTGACTGACGTCGGTAGGGTAACCTGGTAGATAGAAGAAAGGGTTAGGCAGCTTCTCCCAGGTATCTGGTCAGATTTCCTTACTGCACACCGAAAAGGGATTGGCCGATCAGATCTGAGAGGCATTTCCAACCAGGACTGTGGACTTTGGGGCGAAGCGTCCATAGACTGAAAATCTGAGTCGGGGAAAAATAGAATTGGTACCTCCAACCTGCGTTGAGATGAGCAAACCAATTATGGAGTAACCCGAAAGTTAAGGACTCACATTGACGGAACGTCTAAAGCATTGGAGGCCTCCCATATCACCTTCACCTTGTATGTGACATCGTTTTTACCAGAGGAAGGTCCCGGATCCATAGCACTCATATACGAAGGGGGTATCTCCTCCCCAGGTCTGCAGCTGCGAGGCAGTTCAAAGCTAAAAGGAAAAGACCTCTCCATAGCCCTTCCGTTTAAATCCAGGCTAGAAACACTGGGTCGACGCCTGATGAACGCGTCGCGGAACGCCGAACGGGGAGTGGACGGCTCCGACCCCGGAGAGACATGTATGACAGTCGAAGAAGAGAAGAAGACATGTTTCCGTTTACTGGGCAACTGCAAGCCTTCTTCCACACCAGCGTCGCCGTCCACGTGAGCAGAAGAGTAAATGAAGGCTCCTTCAATCTATTTTGGAATGAGTTGGCGTAATCTAGCAACTGGTTGGTTCCTTACAGATATAGATAGTTTCCCGGTGTGGTAAGAGGACGGCTCAAGAATAACCTTCCCCCCAACTTGATCATGATCGCTGAAAACCGCTAGAGGCCCCTTCCCTTCCGGGAAGTCCTGGAACACCTTGACTGATGGGCTGTACAACTGGAGTTGCACATGCAGCGATCTTTGTACGGTAGTATCCTTCTGTTGAGCAAGTGCTATAGAAGAGCGTCGAATGTAGGTACGTACCGGTATGTCGAAACATGTGAGTAGGCAGATGTAGAAGATGGTGATGTGAAGCTGGACGGTGGTAGCCGCGATTCACCACTGGACATGGATCCTACTCTACGACGAGACATGACTTGTGCGACGATGGGTTGAAGAACGGATTATGGGTAGCGGAGGCCCTTGGAAACGAAAATTTAAGAGGGAGATATATAACCAAGTGCCACCCTTCTTAGCGAGAAGTCACCAGGGACAAAGAAGGGTTGAAAAGAACCCTAGGCATGATATGATACTTGTGATATACGCCCAAAAAAAAAATAGATCAGGACTGAAATTTACGGAGATGTGAGGATCCAAAATAACGGTAGTGCTTCTGGCATTTCTGGTGGGAAACAAATAGAGTTTTGTTAGGCATATTTCTCTCACAGGGCTCTTGGTTACGTAAGTATTCCCGATGAATGCCACTGGTTTCGATGGGGGGTTCGACAGTCTGCTTGCATTCGACTGGAATACTTGATATGGCCCCCCGAATAACACCAAAGCGGTAACAACTGAATGAAACCACCAGCTTTCATGCAAGTAAATGCTTGACCACGGACTGATTCGTGAACTCATACAAACGTACGAAAACCAAGAATACTGTCGAGAATCTGTATTGATTGCCTTACATAGTCTATAACTTGCAGAGTAAACCTCAAAGAGGAATTATAGTTTCCTTGCCAACGAGAACGAGGAATAGGACATGACGCGGTAAATATGGGACCCGGCAGGAAAGTTGTAAGCCGTATTTCATATGTACCGCTCAAAAATGATGCAGTTATCCCGTTCCATCTACCCCCTCTTTCCCATCACGCAAGTATGGCATGGTTTATGACGTCGTAATGCTTGTTGGTTGTGGGACTAAATGACCGCGTTGCCACTGGAGATAAGCAAATGATTTTTTCTTTCCTTCCATGTCCCAATTCAGTCGAACGGCTCCGGGTAGCGACCCGCAAGGCGCCCTCACGCTCAAATGAGAGTTTGGAGCAACATTGCGATGTCTTCTGGCGCACGATGTCATCCCGAAAGTGAAGGAGCGTCCCCACTTTCCCTGCCGCGATCTAGTCCGCAAGTGATAAATATACATCCTTGAGTCTGGCAACCGGGAAGCCATTTAACATTTCAATCCCGAGCCTCCATAATACCACGGAACACACACATGATCACTCGTAGTACGACACATTTGGCATCTTTGTCGCCATGCAATTTTGACGAACATCCGCCGATCCGTCCTCGCGTGGTCGGTTGACTTGAGGATGACTGGAAAAACTACGGTCGTCTGACCAAGCCGAAGGCTTCAAACTCCCACGCGGTCTGAACTTTGTCTTCGACATTCCAAAAAGAAGGCGGGAACGAAGAAAAAGGAGGGAAAAAACAACACAAAATAATACAGGATTACGAGATGCTTTATCGAAACAATAGAAATGAGCTTTTGGCCAAGAATTAGACATTTCCTTTCATTATGCCCAAAAACATCGTATATATAGAAACATATGGTTTTAGTGCCCGGGAATAAGGTGGTAGACAGAGTCAAGACCGTGTTTGTGAACGCAATCAGAACAGTTTCGTCGATAATGTTGACCAAAATTAGAAAGCTCCGGAATTTAGTTGAATTAGTTCTAACCGGTATTAAAACGGTGGTTCTTGGTTGGCGAGGACATGTGAGGATAGCAAGTTTGAAGTAGGAAGCTATGTGTGAGAAGAGGTCAGTCCAGATGGTCGAGCGAGAACAAAAAGGATTCCAGGAACGGGCAGATCCCTTCTGCAAGGGTAAAAAAATTCACTTGAAGGGGTGCTATGGGGGAAAGTAAGCCCCTAAACATCGCAGCTGACCCTGTACCAAACCTAACAAGCCTGTATTGGTGAGTTCATGATATAGGATGAAGGGAAAAAACGATACAATTTTTGCTAAGAAAACCGAAGACGCCACATATCAAAAAAGGAATGCACAAAGGCGGACGAATAGGCTGCCAAATGTGTGCATACACCAAGAAGGTCGGTGAGAACGTCCCCCGACCTCCGATTCGACAACGATAGCTTGAGATACGAGCAAAAGAAGTCACCGATAATGACAGCGAGGTTGAGAAATCATATCCATGTGAGTGGAACAGAAGCCACGCGAAATTGGTTCATGAGTTTTCGGATAATTAACGTTAGTCAGGCGCATCACCCCCTCCACAAAAATCAGCCCTACTCTGAACCTGTGGCTCAGCGACTAAGTTCCTTAGAAGATCGTTTATCAAACGAGAGAAGGAGAAAAATGTAAAGGAAACGTCTGCTGCTTAGCTTGAGGAGAGAAAGGCTGGTACGAGGAAGACTGGGAAGAACAAAGACCCGAAGCTTCCCGCTTCTTGGGGATAGGTCATAATGAACCCAGCTATCTCAGTGAAGCAACGCCAGGGATACCACGGCTTGTGTTCTGAGCGCGCTACCGCCACCTTGGGGAGAGCGTTGTGACGTTCTCCGTGTCCCTAAAATATAAAAAAAGCGGGGTTTCGCAGGGGAAAAAATCACCTGAGCTGGCACTTTGGGAGAGAGCGCCCACTTTGTAACCCAGTAAGTCAAGAGAACCGTCAAAAGAACAGGCCCATTTGGTATTGTTTCGTGACTACGAGAGATTTCGTACGTGGGCAGACGGGTAACAACGATGTCGCTTCGCGATAACGAATCTTCCCTCTAAAGGCCATATAGCCACCATGAATTGGTGAGCATATGGAGCTCCTCGAGCGCGTGACATTCATTTATTGTGCACAGAGGCCCATGAAACGAGGTTCGCAAGAAGGCCAAGT
>JABCKM010019988.1:0-13507 GCA_018221805.1 Rugosomyces carneus
AATCTATAATTAGAAGTAGCTGGCCAGACCTAGAGGCCCTGAGGTCCCCATCCTTCCTGTAGCCAATCATAGGGTGCAAAGATTGAGTTTAGACTGGTTTTTGGCTGGTCACATCAGTTACAGCCATTTTGCTCGCTCCGGGGCTGCCGCTCTTTTACGGGGCCCAACCCGGCAGGTAACGCCCCCCATAAGGGGAAAATTCCGAGTTCTCAGTATTGAGAATGAGGTTATACCCTGGATGGGATGCTGCGTGGGAATTCCGCGATTTGATTGCGGACATTTCTGATCAATTACCGATAAAAGTGTCTTTTGATTTGCCTTTTATATTATCCAATCAATTCTGATTTATAATTGATGATTGCGGATGTTTCCAATCAATTACCGATAAAAGTGCCTTTTGATTATTATCCAATCAATTTTGATTTATAAGTCTCTCGATGATGCTATTTATAGTTCTGGTATTGTCCTATACTTACTCTTTTTCTCGTTCGTTGTTACAGCCAGATCGAAATTTATTGAGATTGCACATCAAGAACAAGTATTTATTCTGCAGCATCAAGAAAAAAATAGATGGCGAGGGAAACAAACTAGGGGGTGGCGAGAACGATTACGTATTGGACATTTGATGAGAGGATTCTCTTGCCGTTTTTGTTTACATAAGTCGAGAGCGTGTATCCTACAGTTACAACTGAATCTACTGGGACGTCACAAGGTGATTCCGCAAATGCAGGCCACGATAGGAGTTTCCGGAAATCGGCTTTGCTGAAGTTAAATCCACGCCCCTTCGATGCTCTGCCATCATAGACAGGTACTACTTCAATTATTAGTCTCACGTAGTATAGTTTAGCCAGGCAAAATAGAAATAATAATCACCTGGGTCCTCGAAACTCCTTGAGCTCGTGTAGCTCGCTTCAATTGTGGCTGCGCGTATCTTCATGAGCGGCGACGTTACGGCCTTGTACTTGCTTGTGGGCTTATTTTTGGTGGGCGTCGAGGGAGTGGACTGAATAGAGCTTGAAGCTGCCAATGAAAAAAAAACATTGAGCTCTGTACTACAATAAAATAGAGTACTCACGCATCTTCATTGCCCAGCCATCATTACTCTTAACCTCTGGCCGTGTGCTGAAACTAAACCCGACCTTTGTTATAGACCCCGTGATGTGTTGGAAGTCATAGAGTAGACCCCAAACGGAGGCGTCGCGACGCCACTCTTGCTGAAGAGGGGCTATGGTGATTAAATGTGGGCGGTAGCTGGATTTAACACCGAGATCCGCTACTTCCTTCAAGAATGATTCTTTGACAAGTCCAGTCATATTGCAGATTGCGAGGGACTTGGTCCCTTGAACACAAAGACGCTTGCTGTCATCGATAAAGAGACGAGTGGGGTCGATGCGTGCGGTGTTTACATAAAATCCGCTCTCTACAAATGTCAAGGCCTTGATGAAAGTACTATCCATATAGTTAAGTGTCAGTTCATTATCAGTGACATTGTTATAACCCACTGAATATCAGCTTGATCCTTGTCGGCACACATCTGAGTAAAAGAGCAGATATCGCTCTCAAAAACCTCATTTCTAGGGATGATGAAAGGAAATACATCACAGAGGCAACTGTTTGTGGACAGTTAGAGAGTTAATATTGTGCGGATTTTGTCGTGCTTACGGCAATAGTGGCAGGTTGGCATATATGCCAGCCAGCGCAGGGTCCGGGCATGGGTCCATCATGACAACGAGTGCACTCTCGTCCTCCCCACTATTCTCGTCGCGCTCCGCGTCATCATCTTCATCTGCCGCCTTGGCCACTACTCGCGCTACGAAGTTTTCCTCGCCATCCTCTAGTGCAACCTCTTCTTCCTCCTCCTCTCCCTCATCTTCTTCCGCGTTGTCGTCATTGTTTTCCTTGTCTTCCTTGTCTATGCCCTCGTTGTTTTCATTTGTAGCGCCATCTGCCCTATGTCATATGTAACATTAAGCCATGCATGATATACAATAGGCAAATTGACTTACTTTACATTGTTGAATGCGTCTGTGTGCTCCTCGTCACTGAGTCATTGTCTAAACATCCAGAATTTTATGAAATCCCTGCTTACTCACCTATGGGCCTCTGCCTGTGGGCCTGCATCTGAAGCAGCCCCTTCGTCGGTAGTGGAAAGTTCGACTACTTCTGGTGTTCTTCGCAGTGTCATGTTAACCTATGAGGCTCTCAACAGAATTACCCTACTCACCGCTCTTTGATCTTGACACTTTTTTTCAAGAGTCGAGGCTTGATAGTGCTGGCCTTCTTCCGGCCAGCAATCGGGTCGATAATTTGGATCTCTTCTTCTTCTGATAACAGGGTGAGCGCCTTTGCCTTCTCGGTTGGCACAACCTTTCATCTTGGTCATATATTACTGACCATGCCTACCAAAATAATTGATGCACGTACTTTGGTCGGACGGTCGTTGAGGTTATCTTCTTGTTGTCTACAGCGGCCTCTGCTAAAACAGACTGCACGACGTCCCTTTACATCTAATTACATGAGTGTTATTTGATATGTAAATAGCCACTCACTTTAATTCGTCTGAGGCGGCAGGCACCATCGTGTCGGTGAGGTTATCCCAGGACGGTGAGCGACAATTTAGTTTCCTGCGTGGTGACTGGTTTGCCTCCCTTTGCCAATATGGCTTATTGAGCACTGTTGGGAAGCTGGATTTGCGCTTGAATACTCACCTCGTCGATTCTCCCCCTTGATCAGTCTCGAGTGAAACTTTGCGCTTCTTCTTAGTGTTACCACTGTTAAACATGTCATGTAGTTAGTTTAAATCATCATGTCTCCTCGCGCAAGCAATACTCACGCCATAGGCTTGATGGACTTTGTAGCAGCGAGCTGGGCTGCTCCAGCATCCTGCCGGGCGGGGTTATTGGCCTGTTCCTGTGTGGTTGTGGCCTCTGCCGCCTCAGCAGCATCTTGGGGGATATATTTCTCGGCGAGTTCATTGGCGACTAGTCTGAGTATTCCGTGAATAGGTAAAACCGACATTCACCAAACTTTGAACTTACTGTAAAAGGTCTGGCTCCCCGCTATGCAGGACTATTAGACACGTAAGCAAGTGTTGAATTAATGTACTTACTTCAACGCAGTCCTTATTGTAACTTTCGCTTTCTTAGGGCTGAGAAACAGATTAGCTGCTTCCGAGTACTGAGCAATATTACTTACGTTGCCGCACCAGCACCTTTACGCTGCCCCAATCTATCATTTCACTCAAGTTAGCCTCGGGTGACACGCTGTATGCTAACTACTTACCCAGTTGTGCTGGACGATTTCGACTGTTTAGGAGGCATTTCTTGACGGTGAAAAGCAAGTAGAGAAAGCAAGTAGAGAAAGCAAGCAGATAATATTTCAGGAGTGGGACTGCCAGTGTTGACGCTGCCCTCGTGGAGCGGCCACGTATTTATGCGCGACTCGTATGAAAGGAGAAAATAAATTTAGAGGAAAGGCCTTGGACGCCATGGACTGTGGAGTTGGTTCTGATTCAACGTCTTGTGGATGTTCAGTAGAAGTTGGTAATAAAAGGTGAAAGGACTTGGGTCGTGGCCTGCAACTTGTGTGTAAATATTTGTCTGACCCACGCATTTTGCAAAGTGCGATTATCACTTACCCTTTCGTTGAATATCGCAAGAGTGGACAAGATAGACGCCCTCTCAAAAGATGTCGCCTGACATTGCTGGTCCATATGGTGCGGATAGAGAACAAGGGCAAGCCCACACTGGCTGATTCTTATCCTCTTTCCGTCCGTTGATTTTTCACACGTCATGTTGACGGTCATCTAATGCCGACGTGTCCTCTGGTTTTGAGTAGGGAGTCGCTCCAATAGCAAGTGTTATCTGTCAAGGTGATGTTCTCTTTGTCGACGACTAGATCCCTGAGCTGTTTTGGGTCGCTCAAATGACTTAATCAAATCCATCTTGTACAGGGATCCTTATTTACTACATTCGCTGCATCTTTCACCTTCGAAGATAGATGGATGGAACAACTGTTGCGCGAGCTGAGTGTAATTAAATTTTAATTAAAGGTCGATAATTGCTGGCTTGAGCTTCCCTCCTCAACTTCCCCATGATTAACGCCATCGACGTGGAAGCCACCCGTTAGTGTAATATCATCCGCTTACTTAGATTGCTCATTCACTTTTAGGTGCTCCTCTGGTGCAATACTCAAACGATGCCGAAGCTCCAGATGACCAATTGTCCACGGTCTATATGGTTTGCCTGCTAAACGCTACCAGCCGCTAGGTTTAATGACTCGACTTTTACTAGAACGACTCCTTTTGGCTGCAAAACAAGATCGAGCATATCACAGCGCCTACTTCATGGAGGATCATCAAGCGTAGCAATGAAAATACTCTCGAGGAAGTAGTCTTTTCGATTCATGGTGTTTTGATAGCGAAGGACTTACCTCCTGTGACCGATTCTCCACGGTATGTATCCCTCGCTTATTTCTGTTTTATTCGCGTTGTTAATAGTGGCTAGGGTTGCCAAAACGCGCCTTAAGTTTCTTCGTCAAAGCGTAGGACTTGCTGGTCTCGGCACGCTGTTGTTCCAGGATGCGCTACTTGCAATCGAAGACATTCACCAGCATTTTGATCGTACTTTCGCAGAAGGCTTACTTGAGGCTTTGGCGCGCGTCGACGTTGATGGCCCCGACTGCAGCTCTATTGACTTGTCCAACAGGTACTTTACCCCCATCAGCGAGGCTCAGGGACTGGAGCCAAAAGACTTTATTGCTGGTGTCGACCCTCTCGGTATTTTGCAAGACATTGTTCATACAAGCCCGACTTGCCAGTATGTGCACACAGATGACAATCAAGTTCACTACTTTGTGCTCGAGAAGAATGCAAGCGGACAAAAAATGTATGTTAGTTCTCGCGTACTGATGATGCTTGTTAATTTTGTTTCTTCAGATACACACCTTGTGAGCCGCAAATCTTTCGCATCGGCGACATAGTTAAGGCCCAACTTTCCTTCGTGGTCATACCAATGAGAGGTGGAAAACGCAAGATGCTAGCCATTTTGCGTTCATTGACACTTGTTGACTCTCGATTTGGAGCGGTGTGTCTTTCTATGGCGTGTTTCTTGGCTCAGCTTAACATTTGTCTGCAGGTGAATATATCAAAACCTGAGAAACCCCACGCTACTAAGCTGGCATCTATTAAACGGCGGATAGGTTATACAACCAGTCTCTCGTCAGAGACCAGTGAGGTTAGCGCCCAAAAGCAGCCTCGGATGGAAGTTGATTCTTAAACAATATGCAATACAAAGTTACCTTCATTATATAATGCGTAGCGCGTAAAATTGTCTGCTACTTGTGTAGTACCGCGCGAGTTTTGTTGCGTGTGTAATGTATTGTGTCCACTTTGAAAAAAAAAAATTCTTTCCAGTTGCAGCCGCCGCACCCGTTGTTTGCTTCTCCAAACACTATAGTTGGGCCAGTCTTTGCGGTCACTTGACTATCTTCCTTGCCTGACGCTTGAGCTACGAATTGCCTATGATGCTTGTCCCCTTGATTTTGTGTCTGATCATATCTATCGCAACGCCATATTTTTTGGTCTTATATATTGATCCCGTCGTCTTCCCTGGAACGGTTTGGGAGTACTATGTAACCCTGGCTGGGGATCACGGTTCGCTGACAGGGGGTTATGGATTGTGCGCACTTTTTTTATTTATTCACATACTGTGCCTCATTTTCTATATTCCTTATAGCATCTGTAACATTGGTCCTGTCTTACGCTCGGGGTTTACTGTCATTTGGGTACGCCAGTGAATGTGCCGCTATGCCTTTGCTCACCCATACGCCCTCTAGATTCGTTGAAGCGCTTATCCCCCCTTAGCCTATTTGGCTCTTTGGGGCGTCTTTTTGACAGCAATGACAATCCTCGTTCTCATGGATGTCATTCTAGCTGGGTCACTTATTAGTTACGCAGCTTGCCTGTGTTCAAAAATCTCACCTGTCTATGTCGTCCATTGTCAATCATTGTCTAATATTTTGGGTCATGTCGTCTACAACAGCCGCATAAGGCTAGTACTTGCAAATGTGTTATCGTCATTACCCAACCGCGTTAAGTATGAGCACATTGGTTACAGTTCTGCCAGCGTTATGGGGGGTGGTGGACAGCATGAATTCTTGTTCCAAATTGTCAATGAGTTTCTGATTGAAAAATACCCTGTGGGGCCCGACAATTCATTCAAGTTTATTGACTACATAAGCCAATGTAACAAGCATCTTTATTCTAGTTCGTCCGAATTTGCGCTGGCACGATTTCCGTTACATCTACTTATCGACCATATACCTTTACAAAGGGTCTCCGCAATTGCTAAAATACACCAAGTAGTAATAGACTCGCGTACTCCGAGGCGTGATATTAGCGTGCTCTTCGCAGCCCACAAATGCACTGCATGCCCTGACTTTCTAACTGTCTTTCGTGTCGTTGATAGCAGAATGTCGAGAGAAAGGTTGAGAAAAAGAATAAAGGCGCAGACCACAGCTGCTAATTTGTTTGTCAAAATGATATCTCCATCGCAAGTCAATGGTCTCACTACGGAATCGTCGTTCCCACCTTGCCCGGTAGACCGCACTCTCTCGTGCCGAGTCATGCAAAGCTTCTGCAGTGAGATGGTCCCTGCAAAATTTGAAGAGGCTGGATGTGCTGTCTGCGGTCAGTTATCCCCATTGTCGCAACTTACTAGGTTGGAAGCAGTTAAGCATCAACTTCATGTCCTGGAAGCCTCCGGCGTTACTAGGGTTGAGCGGAAAAAATCTACGGAACCCATTCGCGAGTACAAAGGCCCTGTACTTGACTACAGATGCAGCTGTATCTGTGATACTTGTCGGAGGCAGGTCAGACAAAATCAAGTCCCTACAAATGCATTGGCTAACGGGCTGTGGGTAGGTATTGTTCCTGAGGTGCTAGAGAGCCTTACATTTGTTGAAAAGTTGCTAGTGGCGCGTGTCCGTGTTAACAGTTGCTTTGTTTGTGTCGCGTCTTCTGGCCACAAGAAGATGGTCTCTCATGTTGTTGCTTTTGAGTCACCTGTACCAAAAATTTACCATCGTTTGCCGCCTCCTATAGAGGATCTAGATGAAGTATTAGCAGTTTTGTTCACCGGCCCTTGCAAACCAACAGAAAAAGACTTACAACGTACGCCATTGCTGGTCAGAAGGAATCATGTTGCGAGGGCACTCGAGTGGCTAAAGTTGAACCATAGCGAATACTGTGACTTAGATATAGCTTATGATGAGCTCACTAGATATCCTGAAGACCTCCCTCCTGTGACTATTGAGTACCGGTACTCCGAGGCGAATAAAGTGCAGGAGGGGACTAGCGTATTTGACAATGCACAGGAAGATGGGGTTGCGGAAGGCCAGTGCGCATTCCTTGTACATGGCCTAACTGGTGAGCAGATGACAATGAAAACTATTGAAGAGTTGAAGGCGGCCGCACTCAGACATTGGAGCAATGGCGGTGCAGCTTTAGCGGTCTCACATGACGCCAGCCCGGCATCTATCTACAACAATCCTAGCCTGTATCCGCAAATATTCCCATGGCTGTTCCCATATGGTTTTGGAGGTATCGGCTCTACTGCTTTCTCGAACAAAAAACATAAATGGTATCTATTGATGTATCACGACAAGCGCTTCCAGCGCGACCCTCTTTTCCCATTTGTTGCCTTTAGTCATGACCAGATCAAGGCGTCTACCTCCGCTGGATTTTTGCTTGCTGAATCTTCCAAATTTAATGACATATCAGATAGGCTTCTTAATCTCGACCTTACTGTACTAGCTAACATCTCCAAACGTATTTCAGATGGAGAGATCGTGAAACCTGTGTCTGACGACGAAATTGCATGTTTCCAGCTCATCCGTGACCTTGACCATGTCAACGGCAAGGTCAGCGGGTCCACTACAAGCAAAAAATACATGCGCAACGAGATATGGTCGCTGGTCACTTACCTTGGTGCGCCATTGTGGTATATAACACTGTCTCCTGCTGACAGTAAACACCCGTTATGTCTATATTTTGCAGACAGCAATGAAAACTTCGAGCTATGTCTATCGAGATCAGAAGATGATCGTTACCGCCTTATTGCAAGTAACCCGGTTGCTAGCGCTCGTTTTTTTCACTATATGATTGATAACTTTATTTTACATGTCCTAGGCGTTGGATCCAATATTCCGGGCTTGTATGGCAAAACATCGGCGTACTATGGCACTGTCGAACAACAAGGCCGGATGACTTTGCACCTACATATGCTACTGTGGGTCCAGGGTTGCCTCTTGCCCAACGAAATTCATCGCCGTATCATTGATCCAGATTCGGAATTTCGTCAAAGCCTAGTGAAATATCTTGAAAGTGCTCACGCAGGTGAATTCATCACCGGGTCAAGGGAAAACATTGAAGCAAATGTCAATCAAGCTTCCAGCCTCTCTGGATATCAGAATCCTACGGAAACCTTACCCGAAGGCCCTCCTCCTCCCTGTACAAAAGGCGCGTGCGGTGATTGTGACAGGTGTGAAGTAGTAAATATATGGTGGGCTAAATATTGTGCGGTTGTTGATGACCTACTGCTGAAGTCGAATATACACAGATGTTTGACTAACTTAAACAGGGATGGGCATCAGAACAAATCTCGCACATTCAAAGGCTGTTTGGACAATGTGTGGCGAAGTTGTAGGGCACGTTTCCCTCGAGCGACGTCAGATAAGACACATGTTGATCAAGACACAGGCACAATTACCATGAAAAAATTGGAGGCATGGCTCAACACCTTCTCTTACCCCGTAACCTACCTTTTCCGGTGCAATACGGACGTTACTAGCCTACGATCAGGTACGGCTCTTAAAGGCGTCATTCTCTATGTTTCAAACTACGTTACAGAATTGCCCCTGAAGACGCATGTTGTCTTCGACACTATTCGCTCTGTCTTTCAGAAAAACTCAGAGATGATAGGTGGTGATGCCTCTCGTCAGGAGAAAGCCCGCAAGCTCATGACAAAAATTGTCAATTCTTTGAGTGCAAAGATGGAGATGGGCTCGCCAATGATATCTATGTACTTGCTTGGACACCCTGACCATTATACTAATCACAGCTTTCGTCCTTTCTACTGGCAGTCTTTTGTAAAGGAAGCCCAAAAGCCCTGGGTGAGTTTCAAACCTACTGCGAGTGATGATACCGAAAAAGCCCCTTCAGACAAAATTGCCATTTGTATGCGAAAAGGCAGAGTGATCGGTCTATCCCCCGTCCATGACTACGTCTTCCGCCCAGAGGAATTAGCAAGCTTCTCTCTATATGAATGGATATCGAGATGTGAACGTGAAAAGAAGACAAGTGGTCGAAGGTCTACCACCTCATTTGATGATGACGACACTAATAGAGAGGATGTAATCAAAAACAAAGGCGAAGGAAAGGCTAATAAGCCAATATCACTACTCCCATTCATTGCAGGACATCCACTTGCAGACACCCACGGTGTTCGATGTCGTTCACCTGTCAAAGCTTTTGTCCCAAATTTCGTGGGGGCCACCCTTCCTCGGCATGACCAAGGTGATCGCAATTACTATTGTTGCACAATGCTAACTCTCTTCAAGCCATGGCGATCCGGCTCCGATTTAAAATCTCACAATGAAACATGGGACGACGCTTTCTCAGCCCATTGTTTTACCCCCAGACAGCAAGAGTTGATGAAAAACATGAATGTGCGTTACGAGTGCCTTGATGCACAGGACGATTTCCACTCCCTCATGAAAAAAGGTGCCACGGTCATGTCCAGCTGGTCTGATAACCATGCAAGTGAGTTTCTTCAAAGTGGGGATGGGACGCAGCTGAACGAAATGGCAGATGACTGTATGATAGATATGAACTTGGAGGACAGCTCCTTATTGGACAACATTACGGTGTCTTCATTCATCGGTAAGCGCGAGAGGGCAAGACGTGCACTGATGTCTGATACTAGGCTGGTTTTAGTGAATCTTGGGTGGGCCGAGTCAAGATCGAATGCACTTCCGGATGACATCAAGCATCGGTTGTTGCCTTTAGAGGTTGTTCACCAACAAGCAAGCCAATGGAAGGCGGCTGTTGCATCTCAACGTGCTCAGATTTTAGAAGAACGTGCACGACACATTCCATCTACTTCTATTGTAGATGGGCAGCCCGTATCATTTATGCCAAATGTGGTTCAAGTTGTAGACAAATCGTACCTCACAAAACGGTTCAAGTCAGACAAATGGCAAGCGACTATAGATGAGATTACACAGCGCTTTGGCTTAAATAGAGAGCAGGATCGTGCTTTCCGCATTGTAGCTTACCACACGTGCTGTGCAGATGTGGACCAGCTACGGATGTACATAGGCGGTATGGCAGGCACTGGGAAATCACAGGTCCTAAAGGCCCTCGTGGATTTCTTTCGAATTAAAAATGAGAGTCATCGTCTCACAGTTGTTGCGCCAACGGGGAGCGCGGCGGCTCTACTTGGCGGCTCTACATATCACTACATGTTTGGTGTCAATACAGATGGGTCTCCTATGACAAATGTTCAAATTGCACAAATTAAATCAAGACTGGTTGGTGTCAACTACGTGTTTCTTGATGAAGTATCAATGCTGTCCTGCAGGGATTTGTATCTTATCAGTGAGAAGCTAGCTCGTGTCATGAACAACGCTGATAGCCCATTTGGAGGCATAAACTTCATCTTTGCGGGCAATTTTGCGCAGCTACCTCCAGTTATTGGTCAAGAACACTCTTCACTTTACAGCCGCACTGTAGGCAAGAACCCCATCTCGCTTCGAGACCAAGAAGCAGCCATAGGGAAGGCATTGTGGCATCAAGTAACAACTATTGTTATTCTACGACAAAACATGAGGCAAAGATCACATTCCCGAGATGACATTCTATTCCGCCGTGCCCTAGATAACATGTGTTACAAGTCTTGTACCCCTGCTGACATTGCATTCCTAAAACGCCGTGTCTCGAGCAACCTGCCTGGTCGTCCAAGCATAAATGACAAGTCCTTCCGCAACGTATCAATAATCACCGCCTTAAATTCTGTAAAAGATGAAATAAATCGCATTGGGAGTCTCAGGTTTGCTGCTGAGACAGGGCAAACACTTACGGATTTTGTCTCTCTTGATACCATTCCCATAGCTGAAACCGACGCCTCTTCGATATTGCGCCGCCGTAGGATCTCAGGTGTAAAAAGAAAGATAAAGCAATGGGAGGTACCTGATAGTGTACAACGTGTCCTCTGGGAGCAGCCATGCAACGCAAATAGTAAGCTCATCCCTGCAAAGCTCTCGCTATGTCCCGGGATGCCTGTGATGTTGAGGTCTAACCTTGCCACTGAGATGTGCATAACTAAGGGCCAGGAAGCATTGGTACGTTCGTGGCAGTCCGTACACAGGTTAGGTGGTGAGAATATCCTCGATACCCTTTTTGTTGAGCTTGTCAATCCGCCTACAGCTGTTACAGTCAATAATCTACCTCAGAATGTCATCCCTTTGGCAAGATCTAGCGTCACTACTTCATGTCAGCTCCCAGACAATACGTCTCTTGTAGTGTCCCGTAGTCAAGTGGAGGTACATATCAATTTCGCAATGACAGACTACGCATCTCAGGGTAAGACACGACCATACAACGTTGTAGACTTGAGTTACAGCAGGTCTCACCAGGGGTATTATACCGCTCTATCAAGGAGCGCGACTGCCGCAGGGACCATTATCCTCACCAGCTTCCATCCTTCGAAGATTACGGGGGGAGCATCGGGCGCTCTGCGCTAGGAATTCCGCAAGCTCGAGCTATTAGATAAAATCACAGACTTGCAATACATGGGCAAGCTCCCAAAAGAATTTGTCGTTGCTGATAGGAGAAATACACTGATTGCTTCCTTCAGAAAGTACAAAGGCTTAGACTACACGCCACCAACAATGCATAAAGCAATTAGATGGAGTAAGACGGATCGGTTTATGGAGTGGGAAGGTGAAGAGGTGGACTGGCATGTTATCAATCGAAAAGCTTTCAAGAAAAAAGAGGTTGATATGCTCAATTTGACCCCTAGCAATCAGCAAGGCATCCCTCCTTCAACTCCACTTACACCCCAGAAACGAAAGGCTTCGAGCAGTTTTGCTGACATTGGTTTCTCACACGCGCAGAAGAAACTGAAATTTGAACATAGTTCCAACGCAGATGCTGGCCCTTCACATAGTTCTTTAGGACTTGTAGGTACTCAGTGGCATAGTAATAGCTGTGCTTACGACGCAATAATCACCCTCCTCTTCAACATTTGGCATGAAGATCCAGTGTCGCTTGGTGGGGCCTGGCGTGGTTTACGATCGGCTCATTTGGATTCCTTGCTGGGTGCCTTTTCTCGCCATGAAAGCTTTGTCTCAAATTCTTCTAGTCCGTTATACTCCCTCGAAAATATTCGTGATTTTATACAACGGCGTCTGGCAAGAGTATCATCAGCCCATGCGTTTGGCGTGTATACGAGTATTGATTCTATTTTTGACCTTCTGCTAGCATCTGCCAGTCCTGTCATGGTCACAGAGCGAATTTGCCCAGACAGACACGAAGTTGTAAGGCATGAAACAACCACTTACTCATGTAATATCCCTCTATTTGTGCCGCCCGGTTTGTCATTGCAGGAATTTATTGATGACTGTACTGTTCCTCTGGCGTCTACCTGTCCCGAATGCAGTATGGTGCTGTCTTGTCGTTCAGTCTTTGCGTGCCATCCGGCCTTGTTTGTAGCTGACATTGGACGGCAGCACGGGCTATCTCTAATAGATAACACTATACAAATATCAAGTCATGACGTCTGTTGTATGTATGAATTGAGGGGGGTCATTTATTTTTCTGCCGAGCACTTTACTGCGAGGTTGGTGTCTCGAGGTTTTATTTGGTATTATGACGGTCTGCTTACAGGTCAGTCCCTTTTATGTGATGGACCTTTATCCAGGGGGTTGCCTGTGGAGGATGCAATTGCCGCTGTGTATGTATGTTGTTCTACACCCTCTGGGAACTCGGATATGCCGCGCGGTGACGCGACGGCCCATTAGCACAAGTAGTCAGTTGGCGGAATCACGTGGTGGTTTGGAGACGTTTCTGCGAGACAGCAGGTGAGTTATGCGCGTGGGGGGACAGCGTGAGAAGCTTTCGGCCGGAATACCGCGGCTTGGCGCTTTTGTCAGGTACAGTGTTAAAGGTGAGGCAGGGCGTGGGAGCCGGAGAGCCAAATCGTCGGTTAGTGGTAGAAAGTGCAGTGGTGTCTAAATTGTTTGCCACTACAGGGGGTTGAACCGGCGAGGTTGTGGCAGCAAGGTGCCACTGTGCGTGACTGGGGGCGATGGAACCACTGAGCCATCCCGCCCCCACTACATGTATGTTTCGCGTCCCTACCATCTGCCCAGCACCATTCTCTTTCGCACAGTACTTAGATTACAACAATATATTGCAACATTCCAGTGCCCCAAAAATACCTCCCAG
>JABCKM010019989.1:0-10374 GCA_018221805.1 Rugosomyces carneus
AAGTTTGGTGAATAATCGATGATTGCCGAGTCGACGCCGAGTCGCCGCATCGGGCTGACTCACCATGTGATAGTCACGTGCTACATCAGTGACGACAGTCTCATTATCTTTACCTGCCACTCTACGTCTCTTCGACATCTCAGCTACAACACTCGCACAATCTATCATGCCCAAGGGAGGGAGGTCATCTGCGACCTCGGCAACACGAAAAAAGCATGCAAAGCAGGGTACTACCCCTTCTAAGGCTGAATGGAAAGAATGGGTACTCACGCAGCAGCCACCTCCGACGGAGGAAAAGGAAAAGCTCACGAAAAAGCAAAAGGCTCAGAAAAAGAAGGAACCTCGTATCAAATCTTATGTACCACCCGTTAAACCCTCTCCAGTACAACCCGATCCTTTAGAAACGACTGGGCTTATCCACAGTCTACCGCCCGAGCTTGTGGTAGTACTCCGTAGCTTCAGTAAGAAGGCACACATCACTAGGATTCGTGCTTTGGAGGAGCTACAGTCGCACTGGATTGATAAGTGCAAGATGGAGGGCGATGATGAATATCTGACATATGTTTTAGTTGAAATGCTACCGGTGTGGGTTCGTATCGTTGACTTATCCTTTGAGCGTGTATATCTGTCTGACTGGCACTAGCTTCATCACGTACCAGCGCTTTTCATACATTCCTCACGCCGAATTCGAATGCTTGCCGCCACGGCACATCTCTCATTGCTTCAAATAGTTTCAACTCGCGATCGGATTCTGTCTCACCTTCGAGACTCAGCGTCTGAGTCGCAAACAGAAAGCATGCTTGGAACGTGGTGTCTTGCTGCTCACGATATTGAAAAAACTGTGTCAACTATTGCTATTAAATCATGGACTGATCTTGTCTCTCTCGACTCTCATCCAGATAAGCTCACCCTAGATGATAATCGCCTTACTTTACTTTCTGCGTTTGTTCAGCGGACAATCTTGGATCCAAGTCAGGTTTATGTTCATCTTAATCCGACTCAGCCTGTAGCCCCTGCACCATCTAGTAGCAGCAAAGCCATTCGGAATGAAGAGCTCGATGTAGTCACCCGATCTAAAGCCGAAGAGCTGGAAGAAAGTGAACAGGACAGGAAGGCTCGCTTGCGCGTTGGTGGTTTTGGTTCGCTTAGATGGATTATAGGTAGCGGAATATACGCTTCTAGTATCTTTACACCCTTTTTAAATCTGATCGAATGGCAGAAACTCCAAATTTCGAACTACAGGAGGAGTTCGTAGAATTTCTTCAAAATCCCGCTCTGTGGAGCTCTCTGTATCACGCTGCACAATGCCCATTTGCAGACACGGAAAGCTTTGGCGATGGTCAGCCTAACACCAGAAAAACAGCCTGGACGATTGTCCAGACATTGCTCTCGATCCCAAAACCTCGGCTGGAGCCGCTTTTACCTATTGCCAGTGCCGCTGTATTGCGCTCGGCGTGGGTTGAGCCTGATCTTAATGTTCATGCCATAATGTGGCAACCTCTACTCAAGTTTTTAAAAGGCGTGTTAAACTATACATACATCTTGCTTCACAAACTAAACTGTTCTAGAATTTCCTAGTGCCTGGGATAATGAACGTGCTTATGACTACTCGAACGCAGAAAGGAGTGACGGTAGTGAGGGCGAAGAAAGCGGAGACGAAGACCACGGGAAAGAGCACAAGACCAGTGCCGTGCAGTCGACCGCTTATCGTGATTTCCTGAGTTTTCTGGAGCTAGGCTGTTCTGGGTCTCCGCTACAGGGATATCCAACTGTGGTCGTCATACTCTCCACTATTCCGTCCTCCGTAAGTTACATGTATTGGAAGTGGAACTTTTTGGAATCTGATATCCAGCACTATTACGCAGATCCTCTCATCATCCATTAATGCAGCTCCTCGGGACGATCTGTTTGTTTCTTTCTGGAAAGCGGCGGATTCGCGTGCTCTTAGCTCACTTCAGCGTTCTGCGACCTCTGGAGCGTTTTTGGCATCCCTTCTTGAATCCATGGTATTTGTTGTCAAGCGCATTCGAGGTGACGCTCGTGCCCGTGAGACGTCGGAAGGTGGGAGCTCAGAAGACATGTCGATTCGTCTAGTACGCGATCAACTGGAGAAGGTGTGGAACAGTGTGGCCGATAATACGCTGAAGATAGAACAAAGAGCTGCTGCCAGGCTTGTTGGCCAGACGCTGCTCTCACTTCATCAAGTTGACTCGAGTAAGTCCTCTTTTCCTTCTTTCTACTTTTGGCTCAGCGCTTTCCTTTTGAAAGACTTATTCAATGCCGCTTGGGAAACTCACGCAGCGGCCCTTCATGCATCACGTCGAACGAACCCGCTCCTTCTTTCCGTTTTTCTGAAGTCCTTCCACGATCAGTTCAGACATGTCCCGCATCTACGAGAAGCTGTATCGATTGTGACATCCTCTATCTTAACCTCAGCCGTGCGAGATTGTCGGGCTCTAATTGATGGCGCGCAGTCAGACGGGTCCCAGCTGGATGCAGATGACCTTGCGAAAACTACCTCGGTACTTGTTGATATGCTGGATCGATTTAGGGACGGTGTTTTTTCTGATCCCTTATTCACGGATGTGAGCATTTTGTGATAATTTGAAGGTTGAAGATTACTATCTTACTGTGGTGTTCCAGATGTTATATGAGATAATGGCTGGACATGCCCTCCTTCTTTTGCGGTTCTCGTCTTCATTACTTTTGGCTTATCTGAATCACCGGAAGGACGACAATCAAACACTACAGCTATGGCACTCGCTATTATCAAGCATTGCTCAGGACTCCGAAGACTCCAAACATTGCCTCACGCCTTTGCTGGATGCCGCTCAGAAGAGTTTACTCCCACAACATTTAAGGCCGAAACGTCAAGAAGTGGATGCGCTCATCAATGATCTTTTGGCGCAGATGCTTGCGGGAGACAGTTCTCAACTTCAGTTTGTGCAACGAATCTTACAGTACCCTGGTAAGAATGTGACACCAATTAGCAATTTATTTCTGATAGTCGTCCTTGGAACTATAGATTATTTCTTGTCAGAAGAGGGATATATACGTTTGTTGAAAAGTGTTGACACTATCGTTTTGCGCGATGTGGATGCTGCACTTCGCGATTCGGAGCTATCCATCAGCGTCTTGGGCGAATCGTTACGCTTGGTGGCGACTGTCTTTCAATACCCTCCACGCCATTTCTCTGCATATAATTTCAAGTCAGCAATCTCCGACATCTTCATCTTAGCATATCTTCTGCCTGTATGCGATGAGTCACAGGCTGACCACCCTGTGTTCCAAACAGCCAAAGATATCTGGGATCATTGGCTGAGATCCCAAACCGAAGTGCAAGGGGAAATTCTAGATCATATCAAGACAAAGATTACAACTATTCTTTGTGATACTCAACTTCGCCCCTTGTAAGTCATCAGTCGCTTTGTCGTATATGTATCAGATTTCTGATCCGCTTGCAGGCCTCACGACGTCCTTGAGATGTTGTGGGGAAAGCCTCCTGGTCTCGGTACTATCCTTCCATTCGACACGATTCCTTTGCCTACAGTATTCGACACGTGGCTTGATCGGCTCCCATCCAGCCCAATTCACTCAAGCATTGCCGTCGTGGACCCTCTGTTACCTATGATCTCTGCTGCTGAAGAGCAGCCCGAGACTTCTCAATCTTTCGACAGACGTGGCTTTTCTACATACGCTCGTGTTGTTGAGACTCTCCTCCAGATTCTTTCTCGTGATAGACGGCTTGCGAAGAAGAACGTGTGGGCCCTATGGCATTTTCAGGCCTTGGCGTTGTATATGCAGGACTTCATCCACATACCCAGCGCGTCCAGCTCCGTCTTTGGAGCCCAGGCGATCCACGAGGATCTTGATGCCCTGATTTTGAGGATAGAGCAGGTTACTACCTACGTTCTAACCTCGCCGGGTGACGACGAGTGGAGAAGGGTAGCTTTATCTGCGATGCAATCGACAAATCCTGTTCAACCACAGAACGAACTGTCTGTGTTCTTGGTAGATGCCTTTCGGCGGACAAGTGATTCAGAAAGCTCTCGGAACGCCCGCATCCTCCATAACATTCTACAGCATATATTTCACGGCGTTACAAGGGAGGAGGCCGATGAATGGCTTCTCCTTGCGCGGAAAATAGAGCTCACCGGTGCGTACAGTAGTCGTTCTGAGTAGGATAAGAAATTAATATTTGATTAGCTCCACAAACCTCGACGACAGTTGTATATACTGTTACGAACATGGCTTCTGAAACAGCTCGGTTGGATAGATATCGAAATGAACAGGCTGCGAACTTGTTCGGTATCCCTCCTTCCAAAGCAAACACGGAAGGCCTCTTAACACTGCGAAAACTTACGGCAAGTGCCCCGAACTCGGATTCCGATGTTGTATATTTGCCTCAGCCGAGGGCCGTCAATATCGCAAAGACGTGTCAGCAATGGATAGCCTCGGATGAAAACATTTCGGAGGAGGTTGAAGGCGCAATTACGCTACTCTTCTATCATCTTGCTCCGATCCTTCAGAATGTTCCTGGGGCCCATTGGGAGTTTGTGTTTGACATCTTGGAAAATAACCTTGAGGTATGGACACTGCCTTCTATACGATTCGCGACTCATCGGATTCCTCTAACAGAATTCATCACTTGCTGATGATGCAACATTGGTAACCCTTGCTGGGACCTTACGTTTGATCATCCTGATTCAAGACCTCGCCTCAACAAATAAATCTCTTAGGACCAGCTGGGAGGAACGGAACATGCCAATCCTGACACTAGTTAGAGATCTGGCATCTATACCTCAAGGTTCCCTCGTTTTCTCCACCCTCCGCTCTTTTATACTTACACAATCCAGGCCACCTCGAAGTGTCCTTTCCTCGATCGACTTGTCGTAGGCTTGTGCTTGCAATTCTCAAAGATGTTCCGTCATCGTTGATTGATCAAGACACTTTCTCAAAGGTATCCTTCCCCCATACATATTGCGCGTTTATGGATGATTTTCCAGATGTGCCATCTAGTTATGGATCCAGTAGCGGATGTCCAACAAATGGGATATCATTTCCTAAAAATCGCGGCTAAAAAGCGCACCGAGCATCTTGTTATCGAAGCGGCGGTTGATTCAGAAGCCAACTTTATCGCCCAACTTCCCTCGGAACTCATCACTATTCTGCAACAGTCAGTGGCCACCGACGAACCAGCGTATGAAGGACATGTAAGGTTTTTCATCTGACGGTTCAGACGGTGCTAATGTCATGATTAGGATGTGCTTGGCTACTTGCTCGCCTGGATGCTACTCCTTGATCTATTTCAAGAAACCGTCTGTTTCCTGTTTATCTCACCCGATGTGTGAGATCTGACACATTGCCTGTAGAGTATGAAAGTGCGATCTAGCTACATAGAGCAGCTACGAAACACAAATATCATTTTCTCGCACTTCATGCCAGCCATTGTAGGGTTACTTCGGCTAGACCAGGGACCTGTGAAGATTTTCAAGCTTGAAGTTTGGGCTGTGGATGAATTTTACATTGAATGTGCGTTATTGCTGCGACATACATCGATGCACCTCATACTGGGCTGTAGACTTTGAGCCAAACACGGAGTTTGGCCTCCATGTTCTAGCTGGACATCTGTACTATCGTGCACTTCTAACCATCGCATCTCTTATCCATACTTGGATTCTCGAGTGCAAAGATCGTCAGCTTTCGATGGCGATTACGAATTATACATCACAACATTTCTCCCCTGTCCTCATAAGGACAGAACTTGCCCATGTCCGAAGTCCGGAGGCAGCGGCAGTTCTGGCCGACGATAACCTGTCTATCAAGGTCGCGAGCTCTATTAATGAGGTCGGGGCATCATATTCTGTCGATGAGCACCAACTGGAGATTAAGCTTAAAATACCACCTGACTGGCCGCTTCACAAGATTGAGATCAAGGACATGAAACGGGTTGGAGTCGACGAGAGTCGATGGAGGGCTTGGATTCTTGCTGTGCAGCAAACGATTTGGGCGCAGGTGCGGTTGGTTTCTTGAGCGGACTGAATATAAATATATGCTGATATGCTGATGGGCCTTCAGAATGGCAGAATTGTGGATGGATTGAGTTTATTCAAGAAAAATGTCACCCTGCATTTCGAAGGCCAGGTGGAGTGTGCAATCTGTTATTCGTAAGTCTGTGATGACTCTGTCGTGAAGACGACTTTTCAGCCTGTCTCTCTAGTATAATAAGTGTAACGGATGGTAGCCTTCCTCGCAAACCGTGCAGGACGTGCAAGAATCGCTTTCATGCTGGTTGTCTGTACAAGGTGTGATGCCTTGTTTGCTCTGAGTTGTATCTGATTACTCAAATGTTGATAGTGGTTCAGCACGAGTCACAACCCATCCTGTCCGCTGTGCCGTTCCGACATATTTTAGAGCCTCTGCCGCGTAATGATGTAAACTGTAATAAAGTCGTATTTCGAACACAACTCGAGACTCCCGCCTGTGCCCGACTCCTGATACGCTGATATCCGAGGGTGACCTCTTGATCCGACAATTGGTGAGTCTCAGACTTTTAAAATAAGTATTTCATATGGCACGGGGGCACCAAAATGCCGTCTTCCCCACCCTCTCATGGTCAAGTTTCTGAACTTGTTGCCCTTATTACGAACGCTGCGAAAACAATTGAAGCCATCTATGCTCAGTCTTCCAAGCCACTTGTACCATCCCTGAACGATCAGACTCCTCATCCGTTTGACTCGGTATCTCCATCCCCTGAGCTCAGAGAAGCGACTCAGATTCTCGAGGGGGCATGCACACAGTTGGCTGCTACTGTTGCGCCCCCTAATCATACAATGGTTAATGTAAGTCGTTGTATCCATTCAGCTTTCTCTGTTCTGATTTGTTGTCGTCCTTTAGCGGTTTATGCAGGTAGTGATATCTAGGAAACCCGCTCTCTATATAGTCCTCAACTTTTACAGATCTACGAGCCTGCTTGCACCAAGGTCGTCCTAGACTTTAAAATAGCTGACATTATCCTGGAACACCCCGAAGGTATTCATATAACCGACTTGGGAAAAAAGTCAGGAGTTCATCAGGACAAGCTCGGGAGAGTTTTGCGCCTGCTCGCATCGAAACATATATTTCGAGAGGGTATTATCTTGATTCTTTTTGGTTTTTTCTTACCATGTAAATATCTTTTTCCGTCCAGTTTCGAAAGACGTCTTTGCAAACAACCGTCTAAGCATGCAACTCCTATCCTCGAATCCTTTATGGGGTCTTGGTCTTCACTTGTAGGTTCTCCTCGTAGTTCTACACGCTTGAGCTCACTCTTTTTGTAGTACCGATGAGAATATGAAATCTAGTGTTCGTCTTTCTGAAGTACTGGGTGATTATGACTGGGGCAACTCTTTTTCTCCTAATCATACCCCTTTTAACAAATACAGCGGACAATCTGAGAGCCTGTTCAGGTGGTATGAGGGAGTAGGTGTTTTGGTTTTGTGGTGTGGCTATCAGTTCATTGAACGCGGTTCTTTCACAGCTCACGCCAGAGGGTGCAATCCAGGGTGCTCGCTTTGGAGTTGGATTGATGGGTTGGAATAGGGTGATTGGAGCCAATCTTGTTGTCAACGGTACAAGCTCCATTAATCTCCTTTCTCTAAAAGTGTACTCAAACATTATAGAATTCCCTTGGGGAAGCTTACGTCCTGGAGCAACAGTATGCGACCTTGGCGGTGGCATCGGGGATATTACTATTCAGCTGGCAAAGGCTTATCCCCAACTTCAACTCAAGCTTCAAGATCTTCCTGATCGCATTCAACAAGCCCAGGCAGAGGTATGGCCTAAGCAGTGTCCAGAGGCCATTAAGGAGCAGAGGATCGAGTTCAAGGCTATAGATTTCTTCAAGGAAGCCCCTATCGGAGGATGCGATGTGTACTTCGTGAGTGTTGCCGCCTGGGTATGGTCAAAAGTGGAGCTGATGAATATGCTGCTAGTTGAAAAACATTGTGTAGGTTTCGTGGTATTGGTTACGATGATTCATCAGTATAGCTGAAATATTCTTACAAAGGCACGACTGGCCCTCCAAAGAGTGCGTGCAGATCCTTCGCAACATCCGGAAGGTTGTCAAGCCGGAAAGTCGCATCCTCATTCGTACGTCGATTCGTACTTGACTCATTTGGCAAGCTTCAACGGTTTTTGAATTCCAGAGGAGTATGTCGTCCAGCATGTAGTCGGTAAGGACGACCCCGACAACTCGTCATTTCAGCAAGCACCGACTCCGCTTCTTCCGAATTATGGAATGGGGCGTATTAGGCAATATAACATTGACCTTGATATGATGGTCATGTTGAACAGTAAAGAGCGCACGTTGGAGGAGTTTGTTGTTATAGGCGAGGAAGCCGGATTTTGCTTTGAAAAGCTTTGGCAGATGGGGGAACTTGGTGTTGTCGAATTCCGTGTTGCACCTGTCTAGTTAATGAGAGTGTTCAGGTTACATTGACTCTAGCTCTGTTCTGGGTGCAAGTTTGTCATTCGAATACAATACAAGATGACTAGCAAAAATCAGCAAGCCCTGAACAAGCAGGACGTCAGTAAAAGGTCTATCTACGTTTTTAGTCGTCTCCGATCTTGGGGGCGAGGTAATATCTGATATATCCTGAGCCAAAGCCATAGGAAACCTGTTGATGCAAACGTGAGCCGACAACGCTGAAGAAATGGGCATAGAGAAGAGAAATCCAACCATGAGTGGCACATCGTTACTCATCATAAGTTGCACGCGATTGGATAAGCTTGCGCTCTTCGAAAAGTTGACCAAATACTTGAGGGAAAAAGTGAGGGAGACGTGCGCGTTCATCTCGATATGCACACCCTCTTCCTCGTCTTCATCCGCGTCCGCCTTTCCCTTGCCCTTGCGGCTTGACGACGCGGTTTTAGCCTTTTTTGAGGGTTTGCTAGATTTTGACGACTGGAAATCAAGTAAGATGAGCGCATGGATAGTGGAAGGGTGGTGGTAACGAACCTTTTTGCGTTTCTTCCCACTGTCAGAATCGTCTTCCTCATCTACTTCTTCCTCGCCGTCGGACTTCTCCTTGAACTCCTCTTCGTCATCAGCCATCTCGACATCCGCATTCTTCTCTTTTTTGATTTTCTTGGGCTCTGAATCTCCGTTCTCTTCGTCATCATTTTCTGCGTCAACGTCGACGACATCGTCGTCTTCCTTCTTGGGCTTCTTGTCCTTTGACTGAGTGACTTTACCAATTGTGCTCGAGTCGGTTTGACGGAGAAGCACATTTCCATTGGCAGCCTCGCCGTCGCTAGCAAAACGGACACCCTCTTTGGAGACTTCGATACGGACACTTTCGCCAAGAAGGGAGAGGTCACGAACGATACGTGTAAATTCGGAAGATGGGAGCGTGACGCGAGCATCGTATTCTGTATCGGGGATTCCGAGCTGATCTGAGTCGATGTCCATTAATTTCATGTCGTATTCTGCTATCCGGTCGGATGCTGGATGGAGACGCGTCGCGACGCGTTATTGGCGTCAGACACACATGGAAAATGACTGCGAGTTTACCTTTTGCTTCATAGACAAGATTTAAGACGTCAGCTTCGTCGGCTGCTTTTATAGTACACTGGTCGTCGTCCTTTGCACATTTGAGAACTTTGGTCAAGCTGTTGAGGTTTACACCCAAAGGCATTGGACGATCGCAGCGGTAGGTTCTGAACCCTGTAGCTTCTAAGAGAACAGCGACAAGTGCTACATGTGAGTTGTCCATCGCTTGGAGCGTGATACCCTCTTCATTGCATTCAAAGTTGGCATCTGTGACGAGCTCTTTGATAGCTAAGAGACGCGATGAGAAGGAGAGCATAAAACTGGAGCGTATCATGCTTACAGTCGAGAAGTTTTTTGAGGGTCCCGGCCTCGGTAAGCTTTGCTTCCAGCATATTGGCGACGAGAGTCCAATGCGGGGGAGAAGGATAACTAAAAGCGCGTGGCTGTCACGCGTTTGTGACATGATATTATTTGAGCGGAGTTTGAATTAAGGCTTAATTCAATCTACTTTATCCCTTCTCATCGTAAATTCATGTTTAAATTCAACTTTTCCTTTGCCGACGTAGATGTCGATACCAAGCTTACTGAAGAGTTTGCTGAAGCTGTGATTGTCAACGGCGAAGAACCTGAACTTGCAAAGGACTGCACACAGGAGTACCTGGCACCCTTTGAGGAGTTTCGCGTCGAAGATCTTGTGAGATTTTTATCCCTTCCAGGTTCTCTAGGGTTAACCTGCCGATGCTAATCCAAAACTTGTGGATATGAAAAGTTTAGCTCGAGAAGCTACCTGACGTGATTTCCTATTCGTCCCTATTCGTCCCTGTTCTCAGTCCCAATCCCCT
>JABCKM010019990.1:0-13425 GCA_018221805.1 Rugosomyces carneus
CTGATTACCATCGGTTGTCACATTTGAAGGATAGGGGGATGTTGGAGAACCTGTGCAAGCGGCATGAGGTAAAATTGCGCATTGAAGATGCTCATTACATTAATAAGCCTCTGGACTATGACTACTTATTGAACCACTCATTGGACGACGACTATTCACGCTCATTGTCGATATAATTGTTTTTTCTCAAGTAGAAAGGACTTTCAAAAATGACAGTACACTTTATAAAGCAGTAGGCGGAATTTTAACTTGCTAAGATATGTGATATACTTATAGGCATAACCGTACGTTTGCGAGATAAACTGAGGCGCAAAACGAGGTTCCTTGAGGAATGAGATAAACATGACCTATACTTGCGAGAAAGGAAGCCAATCGAGCAGGGCTACGGCGATCCATCTGCTGATGCCCAGAAGTATGTCTCTTCCTAGGTATTATCGTTCGTTAGGGGGCGTGTGACGTCACTGAGGCGTTGTTCTCGCCCGTACTTATGGCCCCTACCCCGCCCAATGGTCATTTCCAGCTTATCCTCTATCAGCAACAAGACGATCAAGATCCGTCTTACTTGGAAATACCACTTCGGATTATTACGCCCCTCTGCAGGTACATTCGGTACCTCGGACGGTCTATTCTGGGATTAGGTCTACTATTACAGTATATACACACTCCAATGGAGCATAGAGGATATCTCTGAAACGTGCTATCATAGACGCCAAACAGGCAGAGCACTTCGTTGGAGGTAAGCATTTCGTAAGGCCTGTCGCACCTCAAGCACCCAGTTTTCTTGATCAACCGAAAGTAATGTAAAAATGAATGCATCACGCGCTTCACATTTACTTCCATCTATATAAACACTAACGTTGGTCGAGCGATTCGTAAGCGTAAAAGGGTCACTGAGAATCTCACGAAATAGCGTAATAGCGCGTCCTAATATCTGAGATGATGGGCTATGGTCTTGTGTCTGTCACCAATGAGCTGGAGCTTGACTTCAGCCTGGTCAATTAGAGAATCTAAAGCACAGAGCGGCAGTGACCTTGTTTACCATGCGAAAAGGTTATATACGCAAACATATATATGTGTCTCTATCCCCAGAGAAAGGTAGTGAGGAATTATAGACAAGCGGGAGGGCCTAAAAAGGCAGACCTCGAATGACCTTGCTTCCTACAAGATCTGGCGAGACATGAAAAACATTTTCCGTTGTGTAGGCTAGAACCTTACATGAGGAAAGGTTTCGGGGGAAGGCAAAGGATGACTCGCCTAAACTGATAGCTTGATTGTTTTTTAGAAAACAATACCGTGCAGACGCGTGAGGGTCCTGATAATATGAAACGAGACACATTGGTGGGAATGGCATGTGTGTTACCCGAGATGAGTTATGAAGACGTTCGCAATATTGGGCCGTATTTCATGTTGTAGATCTTAACATCGATGGAGTGAACAAGGAGAAGGTCATCAGCCGAGGTAATAGAAGCGACGTGAAAGAGAGAAGAGCTCGAGAAAGCAAGAGACATGAAATAAAAACGCAAAAACCGCCGATATAGTTCTGAACATCAACTCGTTCGCTTCTTTTACCGCTTCTAGAGGGCTTTATAAGAAAAAAGAACGATAGATATCTATCAAGTCAAAGAAAAACGAGCACGAACCAGGTTATAGTCGCTTCAGCTTGTATGGATATCGCTCAGGCTTTGATTACGCATTCACATCTACCCATTACCACGTTCATGACCTAACCCACAAGCATCTCCTATCCATCGAGGCTATGTCGATTCGTCGAAAGGACCGGCAAAGGACAAGGCAGCCAAATGCGTCCCCTTTCCATGTCAGGTCAAGAAAAGGGGACCTGTTTTGGACGAATAAACGGCGGAGTAGGGCGCGGGTGAGTACTGTGTTGATTGTGACGCCTGTTTAGAATGTGAGGGTAGTTACTGGCCCCCTGTACCTGCTCCGATTCCGCGTAAGCTCTACGCCCGCTGTTCTGCTCCATTACTCTTAGGTAGACATTGCCAATGCGATACCAACGCTTTTAATAGCATGGACAACCTGTCAGCTGTCACCTGGTAGACAAGGAACATTGAGGGGTGATGAGAGGGTCGAAGACAGCACAGTCTACAGAGAGGGCTCAGAAAGAGGCTTGAGGAGAAGGAAGGGAGGGCAAGGACTCGACAAACTAAAGACGCAAGTAATTCCCACGGTCGAACGTTCTTTCGGATTCACATGCCCTGTCCAGATTTTTCTGAACGTCGACCTTCTGTGGGAGCCACGCAACCCTGCTTACCCTCACCTTCGCCCTCTTATACAAAGGACTTAAGAGAAAAAATCAACCTGCGAAGCTGAGAACAACAGGCGTACCCTCGACGATCAGTAGCTGGCGAATCAACCACTTTTATCTCCTTTGCTGCGCAAGTCTAAATATCAGGACTTCTTTGTAATGCGTTTAGTGATGTCTGGGCAAGTCCCGTGGACTAGTGGCGAGGAGCTAGGGCAATCTAAAACAGTGTGAGGTACAGTCCGATTGTCCTTCAAGAGCATCGTATTCAAGCCGCAATGTTTCAGCATGTAAGCAAATATGTCTGACGTTGACGAAGATCCCTAATGCATATATTCTATAAAGTACTCAATCGCGTTGAAGCGCTTGATGCTTAGCGCCCAGGTCATCTGACCCAAACACATTGTAAACTTGAGGTTTGGCTTCGTACGCTTTACCCCTCGATGGCACCCCACAAGAAGAAAGCGTTGCAGACACTTTTTTGTTCCACAACTCAACTGGCCAATAGCCTTCTTGGAGAGAGTTCAACCAGGTGAGTACCGGTGAAAGATAACACCGAGGTCTGTTACTTACACTGTGTTCATGTAAAAGACTTAAACGTCCAGATCAGACCAGCTTACCATGGGGCTCTTGGGAGCTTGACGAAAATTTCTTCAGAGCTCTGTCTCAGTGGACGATCGACCACCCAGAGACGTCTCTTGACAGAGTCCTCGATCAGATATCTAAAGGCCTGGAGAATAATAAGGACTTGTTCGAACTGATACCAGACAGCCCTTTTCCGGCGCGTGGGCTTGTGATTGCACTCGCCCACTTGTTCAAGCTTGGAGTGGTAGGGAATGTATTGTGCGATCAAGGATCTAATTGTTGACTGTTACCACAGGAAACATCGCAGGCAAAAAAGGAGATTCGAGCGTTCTCAAAGGAAACCATTCAATGGGTCGGTGTTGTTAAATCCGAGTTCGAAAGTTCGGAAGATGGTGAATTTACTAGACGGGTCTGGCATAACCTCGCAGTGCTTCGGTAAGCTCACAGTTCTCTTCTCGCGCGTATAAGCCCCCACCTTAAGCAAACCAGGGACCTCATTGACGAAATCTGCTTATGGGCTGTTGATCGGCTAGAGGATAAGGGATGGTGGAGGAAAATATTCCACGCGCGTACTGTATTGGAAGAAATTCTAGTGTTTAAAGGGCGGATCGATGGCGCCAGAAAGCTCTTTATGGTATGGTATGATTATTTACCTTATGAACACCCAGTAATAATTCAATGATCAGGATCTCTCAGCGATCAACCAGGCAAAAGGATTCGATCGCAACCAGAAAGCACTCAAACGCATGGAGGAACTCCAAGCGGAGAAGCTTGTAAGATATACCTCGATTTTGTAGGATTGCCAGCTGAACCCATACTAGAAGGCCGAGGAGCGCGAACGCTTTTTGGCACAAAAGCTTAACCCGCGCACAGTATCTAATCCGACCTATGACAATCATGGTAAACGAACCTGTGAAGAGGGTACACGTACCGAAATCCTTGCCAAAATCCAAGACTGGGTGAACAATATCGCTCCTGGATCCCAAAACTTTCTCTGGTTGACTGGTGTTCCTGGGTCCGGCAAATCTACTGTCACAGCATCGTTCGCTCAGGAGTGCAAGGACCATAAGATACTCTGGGCACAGTACTTCATCACTCGCACCGACACTGCAACAACAAATCCCAAAAATTACTTCCCATCTATTGCTCGCCAATTAGCGGATCGTTCCCCGGAAGTCGCAAATGCCATCCGGGACGCGCTCGAGGAGACGCCTTCGTTAACGGATGATATCTCCGTTGATCAAGCTGCAGCATTGTTTACTAACGCTGTTCGCAAAGCATCTGAGCTAGACCGCAATCAACCTGTTGTCATTGTCATTGATGGCTTAGACGAGACGGATCCGGATCGGTTGGGTGTCACGGCAAAAATATTCTCCACCTTGTTCACTTCGCTGGAAGATTTTGGCAATGTTAAAATTTTTATATCGAGTCGGACGGAGAACACCATACAGAAATCGTTTATCCCCTCTTCAAATGTCAAACATGTCAAGCGTATTCTTCTAGACACGGATGATCCGGCATCTATTCGTGATGTCTCTAATTACATGAAGCAGAATATTATAAACCTCGGCAATGAGCACGACCTCACCTGGGACGCATGGCCTGGAGATGAGCGTTTTGAGGTGCTCAAACAACGGGCGTCAGGCTTGTTCATATGGGGAGTCACTGTGGTCAAGTTCATACGAGCGAAACTCCAAGACGATGGACGAGAAGCTCTCAACAATGTGCTTGACATGCTCGTAGCAGATGTCCTCAATGATATCAATGATCTATACCTACAGGTCATCAAGGATACCCTTGGAGACAATCCATCAGAATGGACGTTGGAGAGGTTTCGCCGCATCATTGGCACAATCTTATTCATACGAGAGCCTCTCCGCGTTGGCGACCTCGCAGAGTTGCTTGACCTGCGCGAAAAGCCATCGGGTGACCGTGTCGATATTGTTCACTTTGTGCGTCGATTTCGCACCATTTTGGTTGCCGAAATGGGTGAGATAAATATGAGGACAATTCCACGCACACACAAGTCAGTCTTCGAATTTTTCATAAGCCCCAAATTGGACGCAAAATATCGTGTCGAGCCTCGTCGAGCACACCTAGAGATCGCGGTGCAACACCTTGCCCACCTTGGCACTGCTCACAAGTTGACCAAACGGGTACCGCTACCAACATCGTTCATAGATGCACGCAACTCCTGGTCATTCCACCTCTCACAAACAGATATCTTGGGACCCAGCCTTATCTGTGCTGATTGTAGGCAGCTCCCGCCTTTTCCCCAACCCTTGTCATTTTGTACACTTTCACTAGAACAACTTCAACAACCCATGCAAATAGGGAGAGCTCAGATATCACTAGGGAGTTATATACACGCCCCTAAAAGTGATTTATTTCCTCTGTTCCAACTCTCGCGTAAACTCGGAATTATTAATCGAGAAATTTCTACACGAATTCCTCAAAACTCAGATATAGTATTCTCTTCTGATGCAGGGCAACTGTTCCGTTTAGGGTATGACAGGCTGACTTTGTACGACGTCGCGTACTATCCATGGGCGCGCTCACTAGTGGAGCTGTACCAATGTACTTGCTATTCACTTTCTTCGGATGACAAAGTCGTCGTCTCCGGATCACATGATGGTTCCATTCAACTATGGGACTCCGCTTCTGGTGACCTGATTGGGGACCCAATGATCTGTCCCTCTCCAGTATCTTGTATCAAAATTTCACCTGACGGGGAGCAAATAGTAGCTGGCTCTGAAAGCATTTGCATCCTCTGGAATGTTTCCACCCGACGCCGTGTTGGCGGTCCTTGGACTGGACACGAGTATGATGTGACCTCAGTTGCGTTTTCCGGCAGTGGTCGACGCGTGTGCTCCACTGATAAGGACGGCTCTTATATAATTTGGAATGTGACCACTGGAATGTCAATCAACCGTGGGAGTTACCAGCCTGGAATATGTCTATCCTTCTCACCCAAAAACGACGATGTTCTTGCGTTGGGTGGCCAGCATGGCATCCAGATTTTATTCGGCGACTCAAGGTGGTCAGATGAAGGTTCTGGATTTATTCGCTGCCTGCACTTTGCCCCCGATGGGAGGACAATCATTTTTGTCACCAAAGAAACCATCTTCCTTGCAGCTGTCGACGAGGACCAAGCAACTGCTCGCATCATCAGAAAAGGGTATTTCCATTCACGTGGTTCCCCTTTCTTGCTGGCGCTTTCGTCCAACCTTGACTACTTTGCAAGTTACGACCGCTATAGAGTTGATATATATGCTCTCCATCACAACAATCACAACGAAACATCCCTTGACTTAGTTCCTGTCAAAGGGTTGACACCTTCTGTACAAGCAGACAGCGGCAACGAGATGCTCATGCATGTACTGTCCAACCTTGAAGAGGTACAATCCAGCCACAAGCCTAATATCAAGAATCACCGTTTGGATGGCATAAAGTGGTATCAGGGAAGTGATGATGTTGCGCACTCATTTGGAAAAGTGTTGGTCGTGACAGACAGCGCTATCATTGCCGTAGATGAAGACAATGTAGTCAGTGTTTGGAAGCTGGGTAAGGAGCCGAAATAAACTGTGGGTAAGGCTTTGAACATTCGTCGCGACAAGAGTTCATTTACTCACTAAATACCACGTCATATCATCTCACAAAAGATAGATCTCATGTTATGTAGCTCGAAAATGTATCACATTGAAATACAACGGAAATGTCTCTATACAGTATTGTTCGGTATCCCTAGAGAAAGGCAGCAAAAAAATGGAGGTAGACTTTGACAAACTCGTTTCCTCCAAGACCTAGCGGAGGGCATGAGCAAAACTTCCCGTTTCGCAGGCTTGGATATTGTGTGAGGAAAGGTTTCGGGGGGAAGGCGGGACATGACTCGGGGCTTAGCCTCAACTAGTAGCCTGGTTATTTGTAAAGGCGGTGTCGCGCAGCCCCGCCAGTATGAAACGAGACGCATCGGCAGGAAAGACATGTGTGGTAGCCGACATTCACAACATTAGGTGTTGTTTTGTTTTGTGAGTCTTGATGTCAGCATCGAAGGCAACGGAAGGAATATGAAGAGAAAAGCTAGAGAAAGCAAGAGACAAGAAACCGAAAACAAACTTGCTCGAACAAGGATATACTTTTAGACGTTAAAGCTATCTTTATCTTAGATGGTTGCGAGGCCAGAACCTCCTTTCCAAGTAAGATTTATCGTGAATAATGACGACGACTCTTTCACTTGACCTATCGATTGGAGGCCTTCTCTGAGCCTATGCGTCGCACTAATAGTGACTTGCTCAGAGGACAGCCCAGGGATGTTTAAGTAGGTATGCGTCATGGGCGTAAGGAGTCCGAGTCTGTACTACTCGTAGCTAGTCTTGAAAGACACAGAATTTGATATAGTCAAAGACGCTCCTAAATTTGAGTAGAACACCTTTAGATCAACGCGAAGTGCCTAACGGGGCTTACCAAACGGAGCTCCGTCCAAGAAGGTTGTCGGCGACTGGGGCCCATTGAGGGGGATTTTCCATGCAAAGTTGCAGGCCTCGAGTTTGTATTATGTGGTCGTGAAATAGGCGGTAACGCCGGTAAGGATGTCCTCACAGCAGACTTGATGTCAGAACCTTACTTTGGATATTGGCGTTGGGAGAGGGGGGATAAGACCTCAAAAGCACGAAAGAGCAGCTAGCGATTTGATTGTTGTAAAGGTTGCGTAGTGTAACTCAGTAGTGCTCATGCTGATTGCGTAGGTATATCCTGAGGTCACGACGATTTCTTAGCCCGGCTTCATCTGAGAAAAAAACAGTCAATACTCCATCTGATCAAAGAAAGGCTGGAACGCACAAGGATAATGCTTCAGTCTGGTACATACACTCTTTCCGGCCCCCGTTGCATATCCACGCCCATACCCATACCATTAGCAGCGGCAGTGGAAAACACTTTTGCTACTATACCACTCGCCCTTGCCCAAGTGTGCCCCGAGTTCGGGTGATCGATACTTGCTAGCAGCTGGAGACTTTGGATGGGTCGTTCTCTGGTTCTCCCCCACCTCAGTCATACAACCAGATGACAAGGCTCGCGAGCAGTGACGGCCCGGGGTGCCCCTGTTCCATGATCGGCAAAAGTGATGTATGTCGCAGATGAAGAGACAACGGAGTGGAGCACAGAAGGGGTCTACTATGGACTGGCATGCTTCGACTCCCCCCAAAGGAGTTGATGAAGTTTAGAATACGTCGAGGATGGCGAAATGGGTTGAGAGGGTGGGGTTGAGAAGGCAATGATAACCCAGAAGAGGCTAACGAAGGGATTGGCGACTAAGAGAACGATGAGTACGGGAGTAGAAGTGGTGATTGAATGGAACTTACGACTGAGAGTCTCAGACCGCGTGAGAGGTGACAATAATGACCAGGAGATCTAGAAACCGGTGTTAGTAGTAAACTTATATTGCTCATGTTTTACTAACAATTGATAAAAAAGGTAACAGAACAAGTTACGAGCGCCATATCGCTAGCCAGTAAAGGTTTCCGTGGTGTGTTGTCAATGGCTGAGTACTGAGTTCGCAAACTTCGCACGCCACCAACAAAACACGCGTTCACGTGTTTGTTGTCTTTCGCCTAAGCTGTTGTACTCTCAGTCCTTCCTAGTATCCTCTTCAACCGGCGAATATTGGGCTTGCCAAATATATTGAGAGAGAAGATGTCATGATATCGGTTGGTATGGTCTGTTTGACTGTCTCAGCAGACTGCTCATGTTATAGCGTCAGTCTCGTCCACTATCATCTCATGAATAACAATATTGGCAGCCTGCTCACTTCTGTTAGTGAGTTTGTGCTCGATGCGCTTTCCTTTACATCTATGGCTACACCCTTCGTTGCCGGTTCACCGTACTTTGCAAGCACCTCGGCGCCATTGGTTTGACCTTTGCCACGCAACACCATCCTACTAACGCACGCAACTCGTACACTACTGCACGCAACCGACCTTGCACGTAGGCACGCAACTGCCACGCAATTTTTCCGGTGCCCATAAAATCTTTCGTGGCTGGCACCGCTGGACCAGAAAGGTGCCTGGGCAGCTTCTTGGCATCATGTATGTCAATACACCCTACACTGTAATTGACTGCGCATATGCAGGTGGCAGCAGCAGGGATTTGGACTCTGTAGCTCCTAGCCTCTTTCCAGCATCGCGCCAGCCCACTCCAAGTTCAACCGAGTTGCTACCCAAGTTGGGCGGTATGAGTAGTGCCCCCGCTACTGCTGCTGAAGTCAAAAGATCCAATCGTTGTTATTTGAGCTGTTATCACCCTTCCGTTCCGTTCTCCACTAGACTGGTGGTGGACTTGCCTTTGAATGGCCGATATGTGAGAGTGGGTAGTTGTTAGCAAGGGATTTCAAGGATGCGGAGCTTTGGCACGTTCGAATACTAGCCCTACAACAGCGTATGTTGACTTCATATCTTAGGTTTTTGCTCAGCTAACACCGATCTTTGTTGTGAATGCAATCCGCTCTCAAAAGCCATAATATACCGATAGTGCGCAGGCGATACCGCTAAACGTGCTATGCCCCCAACCGTTGCCTCAAGCTGAGCTCATCTTCATCCTCCCAGACTTCTGGCGCCCTGGCACGCTGTCGTTGGTGGTCCAGGATTACAGCAGTTGATCTAGCACAAGCAGAGATGATGAAGGCAATTGGAGATGTAGTGATAGCATCGCGGCCAGAGTATGGGGGCGTGTGCTGCAAGGGGCAAATTCTGATGCAGGTTGAAAACGAACTTCTTTTTACCTCCTTGACACACGTGTCTGCAAACTTGATTCAAGTTATGTGCTGCGTGACCCGCATAAGTTCAAGGAGCTTACAAAATCTATTAGCTCTCGAGCCTCACTCTAGCAACATTGTAAGTCCTCCGTGCTTCAATGGGTCAGTGCCGTGTTAAAGCAGCTCAACTTGCGCTCGACCGTAACCCGCCCTAGATCTCGCTTACGTTAATCTGGGCTGTATTGTGGCGATCCTGAGAATATTGACTGCCAGTGGTCACTCAGAGAAAGAAACGTTATTGACGCCGGCTACCAGTAAGAAATTCGACCCCGGCTAAAGCTCGTAAGAAATAGATATAGGTGTTTAGCGCCTGTGTGTCATTATAGGCGCAGTGACTTGATGGCTCCCACGTATCTCTTCCTTGCTTCTTTCTCTCAGTTCGCCTCCTCATCATGCCACCCTCCAAGGAGAGGACTCACGCAACAATAGGAAAACCCATCCGTTCTGCAACCCCCTTGGTCAGCCCCAACATTCTTGGGCAAGAGCGAGAGCCGCGAGACTCGGCCAAGTGAGTGTTATCGAGTAGCAACTCAGTACATATCACTTACCTCAAATCTATCCGAAAGGCCTGAAGATCGAGAGCTGACTGGTCCGCCTCCATGGAAATCGTGGAAAATTGACGAGAAATTTCTTGCAGAACTGTCTCAGTGGACGTTGAAGCACCCAGAGAACTCTCTCGACCTTTATCTCAAGAAGATGCGCGACGGTCTTGAGAACTCCAAAGACCTACTGGAATTGATTCCAAGTGGTGGATTTCCTGCGCGTGAGCTTGTAACCGCTCTTGGTTACTTGCTGAAGCTTGGAGTGGTATGAGACGGCTCATCAGGCAATCACGAATCACTTCTCAACATTGTTATAGAAAATGTCACTTGCAAAGAAGGACATACAAGATTTTTCGGACGAAATCGTCAGATTGGTTAATCAACTGGTACAAGATTTTAGTTCTCGCGGAAGCGGATATTTTACAGAAAAAGCATGGCAAAACCTAAAAGGTTTAAGGTCAGTATACTTTTGCCATTTCAAATATTGGCTTATTTATGACACTCAGGGATGTTATTGATGACATCTGTTCATGGGCTGCTGCCCGATTACAAGAAAATAAGAACTCATGGTGGTTACGAACGAAACACCGATGGAACACAAAGGAGGATATCCAAGAGTTCAGGCAGCGGATCAAAGACGCCAAAGAACGGTCTAAGGTATGGTGACGGCGTTCCTGATTGGTGTATTCCTGATCAAAAAAATCAGGATCTCGCGAACATCGACTGGGCAGAAGCATTTGACACAATGAAACAAAGTCAGCAAGTTCAAGGCAAAACGCTTGTACAACATTCTTTGATTCTATAGTGCGCTAAAAGAAGGCTGAAGCTCTGACTAGGATCAGGTATCAAGCGATGTGAAGTCACAGAAGGAAGCTGATGACCGCAAGCGCTTTTTTGCTGAAGCTCTCGACCCACACATTGTGCCCAAACCTACATAGGACAACCACGGCAAACGGCCCTGTGACCTCGGCACGCGTACCGAAATTCTTGACGAAATCCGGAAGTGGGTGAACAATATCGGTTCCGGATCCCAGAACTTTCTCTGGCTGACAGGTGTTCCTGGGTCTGGCAAATCTGCTGTTACAGCATCATTTGCAAGAGAGTGCAAAGATCGCAAAATCCTTTGGGCACAGTACTTCATCACTCGCACCGACGCTACGACAACAAACCCCAAAAAGTACTTTCCATCTATTGCTCGCCAGTTAGCGGATCGTTCCCCAAAAGTCGCACGTGCCATCCGTGACGCGCTCAATGAGACGCCTTCGTTAACGGACGATATCTCCATTAATCAAGCTGCGGCGTTGTTTACTAACTCTGTTTGCAAAGCATCCGAGCTAGACCCCAATCAACCCGTTGTCATTGTCATCGATGGCTTAGACGAGACTAGTCAAGATCGGTTGGGTATCACAGCACAAATATTCGCTACGTTGTTCACTTCGCTGGAAGATTTTGGCAACGTTAAAGTTTTTATATCGAGTCGGACGGAGAACGAGATACAGAAATCGTTCATCCCCTCCTCAAATGTCAAACATGTCAAGCATATTCTTCTAGACACCAATGATTGGGCGTCTATTCGTGATGTCTCTTATTACATGAAGCGGAATCTTATAACCCTCGGCGATGAGCACGGCCTCACCTGGGACGCATGGCCTGGAGATAAGCGTTTTAATAAGCTCGAACAGCGGGCGTCAGGCCTGTTCATATGGGGAGCCACTGCGGTAAAGTTCATACGGGCGAAACTCCAAGAGGATGGACGAGAAGCTCTCAACAACGTGCTTGACATACTCGTAGCAGACGTCTTCAAGGATATCAATGATCTATACCTGCGTGTCATTGAGACTACTCTCGGAGACGAGCCATCGGAATGGGTGCTGGAGAGGTTTCGCCGCATTATTGGCACGATCTTATTCATACGCAAGCCTCTCACTGTTGACGATCTTGCAGAGTTGCTTGACCTCCGCGAAAAGCCATTGGGTGACCGGGTCGATATCGTTCACTTTGTGCGTCGATTTCGCACTATATTGGTTGCTGAAACAGATGAGATAAACTCGGGGACAATTCCACGCACACACAAGTCGGTCTTTGAATTTTTCACAAGCCCTAGTTTGGATGCAAAATATCGTGTTGAGCCTCGTCGAGCACACCTAGAGATCGCGGTGCAACACCTTGCCTACCTTGGCACTGCTCACGAATCGACCAACCAGATACCACTACCCGAATTGTTTATAAATGCACGCTACTCCTGGGCATTCCACCTCTCACAAGCGGATATCTTGGGATCCAACCTCGTCTGCGCTGATTGTAGGCAGCTCCCACCTGTTTCCCAACCCTTGTTGCCTCGTGCACTTTCACTAGAACAGCCCATACAAATAGACCGGGCTGAGATATTGCTAGGGGGTTATATGCATGCCCCTAGAGATTTTTCGTCTCGATTGGGACACTTATGTGAGCACTGAGTACCTTGGTAAACTAGACATTCCTGAAATCTCAAAAATAGTGTTCTTTTCTGATGCAGAGCAACTGTTCCTTTTGGAGGATGACAGTCTGACTTTGTACGACGTCGAGTACTATCCATGGGCGCGCTCACTGATGGACCTGTACCGACGTGCTTGCTATGCACTTTCTTCGGATGCCAAAGTTGTCTCCGGATCACACAATGGTTCCATTCAACTATGGGACTCTGCTTCTGGTGACCCGATGGGGATCCGAATGAATAATGGCTCTAAAGTAAATTGCATTGATTTTTCACCTAACGGGGAGCAAATAGTAGCCGGCTCTAAAAACATTTGCATTCTCTGGAATGTTTCCACTGGACAACGTGTTGGCAATCCTTGGACTGGACACGAGTATGATGTGACGTCAGTTGCGTTTTCTGGCAGTGGTCGGCGCGTGTGCTCCACTGATCAGGGCGACTCTTACCTAATTTGGGATGTAAACACTCGAATGCTAATCAGCCGTGGGAAATATGGAGTCCTTATATCCTTCTCACCCAAAAACGACGATGTTCTTGCGTTAGGTGGCCCGGATGGTATTGAGATTTTATTCAGCAACTCAAGGTGGTCAGATGAAAAGGTTGGAGTTGTTCTCTGCCTGAGGTTTGCCCCCGATGGGAGGACAATCATTTTTGTCACCAAAGAAACCATCTTCCTTGCAGCTGTCGACGAGGACCAAGCAACTGCTCGCATCATCAGGAAAGGGGATTTCCGTTCAAGTGGTTTCCCTGACAC
>JABCKM010019991.1:0-13401 GCA_018221805.1 Rugosomyces carneus
CACACCGGAGGAGATCCATGACCAGGACGAATACGTAGATGCGGACGCCCGGATGGACCCAGAAGGAGATGATCTCCCGATGGGACGCCGGGTCGAGATAATACAGGCAATGACAGACGTTCCTCTTCGGCGGAGTAACCGCCTGAAAGAACGACTTGAGGAGCGGCAAGTGGAAGCGGAACAGCTTCAACAAAATGCGCCCTCACAAGACCACGACAAAGTAACAGTCGAGATAGCAGAAGAGGAAAATGAGACACTAGGCGAGGTGCTCAAACGACAACCGTCGAATGAGAAACCGGTGTTGCTATCACAAAATTCATTCACGCGGACAGTCAAACGTAAATATACGCAAGACCCGCTGATGAAGATTATCTATGAAAAACCAGGGGACTACCCTGATTACACGCTCCAGAAGGACCTCCTATGGGTGAAAAATCACTACTCAGAGGAAGCCTTATGTCTCCCAAACGACCGCGAACTGATCACTCAAGTAATACAACAAGCACACGAGATAGTGGGACACTATGGAGCCCAACGGACCGGAGATCACATCAGAAAATGGTTCTGGTGGAGATCTCTAGCCAAGGATGTACGAGCGTATTGTGCAACATGTCAGTATTGTCATCGTGCGAAGCCAATAACCATGAAGCCTGCGGGTAAACTGCACCCGCTACCAGTGCCCGTGAAACCATGGGATTCGATCGGCATGGATTTCATAGGCCCGTTCCCCGAGGTAGAAGGGAAGAATTATTTATGGGTGGTAATATGTCGCATGACGAGTATGGTGCACTTGATACCTATACATACCAAGATGACGGCAGTGGATCTGTCGTGGACGTATATGAGAGAGATAGTAAGGCTACACGGACTCCCGAGCTCGCTCGTGAGTGATCGTGACAGCAAGTTCACCTCAAGGTGGTGGCGAGGGCTGCACAAAATCTTAGGAGCTAAGCTCCTCATGTCGACAGCATACCACCCGCAAACGGATGGACAAACGGAACGGATGAACCGTTCGGTTGGTCAAATTGTGAGGTCAATAATACATCCGAACCAGTTGAACTGGGTGAAATGTATTGACCAGACGGAGTTCGCGATCAACGCGAGTGTATCAGAAACGACAGGATATGCCCCGTTCGAGCTAGTAGGAGGGTATATGCCTTCCATGCTGCAACAGGAACGATTATATGATGACGCGCCAAAGGGTATACGACAGTTCGCGGAAGCAGCGCTATTGAACCTAGCGGAAGCCCACGATGCGATTATCGCAGCGCGGGTATTCCAAACAAACCAAGCGAACCGGCATCGACGAGCAGACCCAGAACTCAAGCCAGGAGATTTGGTGTACTTATCCACCAAGAACCTGAATTTGTCAAAAGGAAGAGCACGCAAGCTCTGTCCAAAGTTTATTGGGCCGTATAGGATACAGGAAGCCAACATGAGTACATCAACGTATACGTTGGAACTCCCAGTGTCGCTACAGGAACGAGGAATACATCCTACGTTCCACATATCGTTACTTAAACCATATAATGAGTCCAAAGACTCAATGTTCCCAGGAAGATTACACCCAGAACCATATGATTTCGGTGCACCGAATAATCACGAATGGTTCGTAGAAGACATAATTGGGCACCGATGGACGGATGACAACCAAATCGAATACGAGGTACGATGGGGACTAGGTGATACAACCTGGGAACCAGCCAAAGAATGTAACAAGCTGGCGGCACTCGACCGGTACCTCGAAGTGCACGGGGTAAAAAGACCTGCGCAACTGCCGAGGAAGAGAGAACTATAGGGCCAGGAGACTGAAACCGTACAAGATACTTGTAGGTATAGTCGCCAGGGAATGAGAATTAGCCATACCACTAGTACGACTAGGGGTATAGGCAGAAATGAAGAAGAGCGGATAGGACAGATAGGCAATAGACGAGATGATCAAGGTGATTAGATGAGCGGCACGTGCGCATGGGCGCAAGGCCTAGTCTTCATGCTACCGGCGACCGCGGTCGGCCGGGCCTCGCTCCGGGTGATTGTGAGTGTTGACAAGGGTTACGTCACGTGTGCCTGCCAGCGGAAAAAAAACTCTCACCTGCCATCTTGCATCAACAACCACACCTATTAAGTGTCGACTTGATAACCTTAATCCATCAGAATGCACCGAAACACCGGATACCACCAAAACCGTGAGGGGAACTCCGGTTCCCATCGCGTGAATCGATACCAAAAACCGCAGGACCGTGGATACGGTCCTCGGGGGGGGGAAAGAATGGCGAGAAGAGGGGAACCAATTCCCCCTTCGAACCTAGAGTATGCACAGTACGAAGGGGCACCAGGCCCGAGAGAGTATCAACACCGGGGAGGGCCAGCGTTCACGCAGGCACCGTTCCCACCTCCAGAACTGGGACAACCGCTCCCTCCACAAGCGCAACAGCCAGCGCAGGGATGGTATCAATGGGTGCCGGCGGAGACTCAGGCTCCACCAGTAGCTCACATGGACAGGGCGCCGCCGGTAACCTACCAGCCAATGGAGATAGACGAGGAAGCGGAGCCGTCACATCAATCGGGGAATATGATTCCCCGAGTGAGGTTGGGCGGGAATAATCAATTGCGATCGAGAAACGAAGAAATCGAACGGCGAGCACCTACATCACCAAGGAAGAACGAAGGATGGGCGAATATCCAGCGAGGGACCAAACCGACGAGAGCAAAGCCGCAGGAAGAAGCGAGGATGACGACGCTAAGGCAACCACCAAGGGATAACAGGTATCCCGCGGTGTTAGCCTGGGGAAGTCAAGAAGAGAGTCAACCTCCAGTAAATAGCAAGGGCAAAGGACGGCAGACGAAGGAGGACAACCTTCGCGAAGAAAGTGAGCAAGGGCAGGCAGAGCTCGCGAAGCGGTTCGAAGGACTGGGGCTGAATCCGGCATATGCGCTCAGCATAACGGACGACCACACACTTGCAGTCGCACTGCAATTGGTGGACGTAGCAGAGCAGTACAAGGCGGAAGCTGGGAGGCTACGGATGACGAATTCGCGCCTCACGGGCATAATTGGGAAACGGACCACGGATACCCGTGGCAGCGATGATGAGGAACGTTCCCGGCCTCGTCATCGTGCCCGTAATGAAGAGGCTCCTAGTTATGGTGCCGGAGAGATAGTGGAGCAACAGAAGCCCCCACGGACACCGGTACAACCAACGGGTACGCGCCCAGATATAGAAGAAGGAGAGCTCGAGAGGGCACCTATCGCTCAGCACACGGACCGCCGGGTAGTACCCGTGAGGCCCGTGAGGGTGATGGTACCAACGGAGTATATGCAGTTCGCTGAGCCAGCAAAGGACCCGATGGTGGAGAACCCTCCAGCAGCCGGACCAAGCTCAGCGGCACAGCAAACGCCCGCCCCCAAGAGTAAGAACCCGTACGACCCTGACAACTACGAAGACGATTATGAAGGAAGTAGTGATGACTCGAGCAAGAAGAAGTCAAAGAAACAAATCGAGAAGCAAGAGCGACAAAAAGAGGCGCGAATTAAGGAACGAGAAGCCAGTGACCGAAAATTCGCCAACCACCGACCAGGGCGCGTCCCTGACGGTGTGGGTGTAGTCAACGTTGCGGGGGCCATAGAAAGAAGTAATTACTTCTGGGGAATGATCGACCAACGGTTATACTATTCACGACGAACCAACACAGTCATCCCCCCCCCATATGCCAATGAAGCCAGCCGGCTCGCACGCCGGGATCCAGCGTGCGAGACAGTATGGCCACGCAATCCGGTATCACTCGCAGTACCGCGTGGGTTCCCTATGAACCCCCACCAGGTGCAGGTGTTGCTAGACCTGCGAACTGACCGAGTGTTACACATTGAGGAACGAGCCCAAGCGGAATGGTTACTCTATGAATTCCATAGAATAACCATGGCCGTGCACCCACGACTTCGGGACCGGGCTATGCAAACAATAGCGGACCCGGACATATTCCAACCGAGATATGAAGGACCGCTCACACCGAACGATAGCTTCAGACAAGTCAATTGTCGGCCGGAGGTTTTCAACAAACGAGGGTACCTCTCGAATCACATGGGGATATCCCCAGTGGCTGAGGCCCAAGTACTCAACATCGACGCGTGGTGCCGATTCCTGGCATACTATCATAATCCAAATAGTGACCAGTGGATACAGGGACTGGTGATAGATCGAGCCTATAGAGTTTACCGGAGATCGGCGTGGGGGTACGCCATGATACGAGCGTTGGGCCCACGGGTTAAGGAGGCCCGATTTGTGTTCACACGGCTCTTTGCGTGTCTGGTGTCTCGTCCACGAGCATACCATGACGCACTGGAGCAATGGCAGGACGAACATCCATTGGAATCATGGGTGCCGGTACTGCTGCCGGAAGTAACGTTACAACCCATGGACTGCCCCGCCGAGCTAGCCTCGACCATAGGAATGGACGACGTGGTGCGAACACTCATCGAGAACCGTATACCGCCAGAGTGGGTCGACCATGCCTACACATTCGGGGTCAATTACCTCAATGCGGTGTATCGCGATGCCCACCCTCATGAAGCGTTATTTGCACAAACAGATGAAGATCGGCTACAACGACTCAACCAACACGGCATCCCCCCAGCCATTACCCTATGGGACGGATGGTGGCAGCCTTCCGATGAAGACCATAACCGTATCGAGTGGGTAGCCAGTCGTCCACATCGACCGGCAAAGAGTCGCCACACCAAGTGGTGGACAATTGGGGACGACCCCCATGTCCACTACCTGGATGGGCATACACAACTCAATTCCGAAGGCCGGCCCCAGGGTCCAGAACCTGACGACAACCAACTGACGGGTACAGCAATAACCCCAGAGTCGGCCTCACACGCTCCTGCACAAACTGGCCATCCTGCCATCATCGACGATGCCCATGGGGACCACAGAACATCTGAGGCCCCAGCATCTGCTCCATCATCACCATTAACCCGCGGCTCCTCAATTCAGCTGGATGATTCGGAGGACATTCCTCCATCCAAAACTTCCGTACATGATAAGTAGGGCACTACGTATCATCGTACTGTTATCGTTACCACACTCCTTTCAATTGCCCACCATTCCCTTGAGGACCGTTTCCCTCATCCTGAATAAGACTGGTACTACCAGTCTTAAAGGGGGGTATGTAACGGGCCAATGCTTTCATTATACGCTATGGACTTAGACGTTACATAATACACTACTCAATACACGATACCGTAGTATATTATGTAACTCATACTTACTTGATATATACTACTTTGCTGGTTTTATCGAGTGAGTAACTGAGTCCGCAGCTGCCGCTGCAGTGGTATACTTCTAGAACCGTCCGCTTCCGCGGCTTCTTTTTTTTTTTCGGATTTCGCATCCTGGAGCTTGTTGCGATACTTAAGAAGGAGGGTCTCTGGGTTCTTTGTTCGGATGGGCTTTGTTGAGCTAACCCAGCGCACACGCGCATAAATTTGCTGAACAGAGCTGAGATTCATAAGACTAGTGCAAGAGATGAGACAAACCTGTTTACGTTCCTTCATAGCATTACCGAGGGCCTCCATCTCCGCCCTTGTCAAAGGCGCGTCACCTTCCTCCCTGCTGGGGAAAAGAACGGCACGCTCAGGCCATCTGCCTTCCCAGGTGTCATGGAGGCGAGAACGAAAAGCCTTGACAGTGTGTTCATGACGAGCCTGGAGTAACGTGGTTACTTGGGAGCCCAAGAACTGTTCTTGACTTTCGGTACGCTTCCAGGGTTTACCCATGGCGAGAGAAAGGCGAGAGAAAGAGAAAAAAAACGAGAGGATGCAAGACTTGGTTGCAACAAAGGAAGGGAATATTCGAGAGGTTGCAAAATTCGGTTGCAACACAAGCTTTATATATAGTAAAAAATGTTTCGAGCTGAAAGCCACCATTGCAAATCTGATTGGTTAAAGTCCCGATGAATCGTCAACACAGGATCAGGGCAGATAAAGGGCGCCACTATAAATTTGATCAGTTAACGTGCCGGTATATGGGGCTTGAGAGCAACTCAATAACAAATCATTAACCGATGCGTCCGCTGCGGAAAGGGTCATCTAGACATGTTCATTTCGAATGAGAGACCTTCTCGTACATATTAGTATTCAGCCGGCGTGCCAAAGAGCCCCCGGAGATCGAATCATGTTGCAACCAATCCCGATACGAGCGCTAGCAAATAGCCGACATGTGAATTGAATTTGCCATATAAAAGACGGTGGATTTGGGAGGTATTCGAACAGGACCACCGTCGCTTCAAGTCCCTTTCCTCTCCAGCGCAATGAAGGTATCTTCGGAATCAACGATGGCTGAGCTAGTCGAAAGCCTGACCTTGTTATATGGTAAGTGTTAACTGCACATCACCTTGGTTTGACCTCTGAAAGATATACGTCATGCGTAGAAAGGATCGATCTCCTCGAAGCGCAACTAGATGTACGCAACAATCAGGCGTTAGGCGCTGCCAGCGAGAGTCCTGGAAGCGAGAACGAAGAGAACGGTGAGTCTAATATTCAAGTTAATAAGCCTACAACCAACATGTATATATCTTAGAACTTACTTTAGACGTGACTGAGGATGAGCACGAGTACTACGAGATGTCAAGAAGTGGTGAGATTTTGAGTGGTTGTTTGTATCTATTTTCTTATGATGCGTCCAGCTCATGTGGCCGTTCATCACCCACACGGGGCGGTTGCAATAGCCGTCAACGTTACTCCTAGCACTTCGCGAAGAAACGGGGCTGGAGTCAGCTCGCCTATTACTAGACGCTCTAATGGCAAATTCAAACTCACCCAATTCACTAAGCTGACCATTGCATCCTCATAGTTACCGGGCTGAATAGACGTGGCCCAATGTCTGGACACAGTACACCTGTCCGTCAGCCAACGTCTCCGATGAATGCCATTCCTTCGTCTTCGCCTCGTAATGCGCCGTTAGCTCAGCCAGTTCGCCCTGCCACGCCTTTAATTCCGACACAAAGCCCCCCTCAGCCCCCCAAAAACCCTGATGAGATAGAAGCGGAGCTGGCGTCCGCGCCAGATGACGGTACATGGTATGTTGCAACAAGAGGACTAGAGCCGGGAGTCTATCAGTACTGGTGAGTTTAAACATTGCTGATTACTTTCCCCGCTGACCTTGAACACAGGGGCGATATTCAGCCGCTTGTCATAGGTGTCAGGGGTTCAGCTTTCTCAAAGATTACTGGCAAAGCGAATGCCATCGCGGCTTACAGACAATCCTATAACCAGAACAGAGTTGCTTACTGCTTCCCCCGCGTAACTTAACATAGCTTACTTTGTGTCCGGTGCCTTGAATAAATTTTTTACATTGACAACAAAATCAAACGCTGCGACAATAGACGCCCGACCTACTCATCCTCGCTTTCCCCTTCACTACTAGAACTGATCAATACATCCGCTATTTCAGCAACCTCATCCCCAGATAATGAGTGTCCACAATGAGGACATGTCCTTGTCTGACTCCCTGAGCGTGTCCGTCTAACCTCTGTCTGGCATTTTTGAGCTCGAACCCTTTCACGACGCCTGAGCAATCAGGTCAGCAGATTTTCAGCTGATGGGCAACATACAAACTTCCGAGACCGCTGACGCTGTTCCATACGAATGCGTAACTTGTTTCTTAAAGGTGCATATCAACAACTATAGCTACACGTATGCGAACAAGATCACTCACTTCTCATAGTATTTGCGACTAGATTCTAAGTGACGCGCGTATTTCTCAGCTGGCGGAAGCTTATCACTCCGCGGGCGTCGCTGTGGTGTGGGTGTAGATCCAGTTGACATCCTTGAGTATAATTGCCTGTTAGACGCATGTACATAAATCAATGATACACGAAATAGATGGAGGATTTGCCTTGAATATGAGCTGGGATATTGGCAGGAGCTCGAACAAGAGAAGTCGCAAAGAGTATTATAGGCAACGGCCCTGACAGTGATGGAACCAATTGTCAAACGAGTCGCTCTCCTCCGAAGGACCGAAGCTCACCTTTTGAATCGGGGTCAGTGGCTTCCTGGTACATTTCAATAGGTTAGACGATCGTTTGGATGCAACACTGATGCAACCCAATGTGTGCAAGAGAGTAGGATCCCGTATATGTCTGTATGAGGAAATGATCGAACGCTTGATTAACGCTTGAAGGTATTGATCTCTCTATACTTTCATCAGTTATCTGTTATGGCCGGTGCTAAACGCAAGAGAAAGACTCGAATCAGTCGTAACGAGGAGCCGGAGGAGTTTACTTTCCTCACTCCTCAGCCTTTGAGTTCTGTCTCATCTACAACGACACCTTCGACGTCTATTACCCCGCAACCTCAGCTCATCAATATATCTGAGTGGCATATCGACGCAGACCATATATCCACCTCAAGTACAATTGGAACCTCAAGCACTGTGATCAATCCTCTACCATATAAGCCAGTCCAACACGAGCGACTTGAAACTCACTCTGATCAGTACGACGTTATGGACTATCAGACCTTCGATAACTACGAACAACCTCAGGCTAGCAAGGATCCGACTACCAAACGCAAACAGAAGGCTTACACAGGAGTAAGTGGTATTTGTTTGACATCACTCATCATCCTGCTAATCTCTGACTTTCTAAGGATCGCTCGTTTCATGCCTGGGTTAGTCAAATCAAACTATTCTTAACTGAGCTCCTTCGGCTGGATGGACGATCCAAGCATCAAGCACCCCTTCGGTCTTGTTGCGCAATGGGTGAAGCATCTTATCGATGCCGAGATTGTTTGGGAGATGCATCACTTTATTGCAAGTCGTGCATCGCAGGCAGGCATGCGTCCAATCCATTTCATTATATCGAGGTACGTGCAGAAGCTGAATTGTCTACTTTTGACATACTAACCCTATATTCAGTGCTGGAACGGCTCGTTCTTCGAGCGCGTCTCTTCGAAGTCAATAGACATCCAAATACAGCTTGGCCACCCTGTCGGCGAGACCTGCCTTTTACCGTTGAAACCCTCTGGAGATAACTTTACCCTCATCGATGTCACCGGTATTCACGAAGTCGGGCTACAATTCTGCGGGTGTGGAACTGGGGGAACCGAGGCCCAGCAACTGCTTCGATTCCGCCTCTATCCAGCAACCACCAAAAGCCCCAATACAGCTGCTACCTTTCGAACCCTCCACCAATTCCAGCTTCTCAGTTTCGAATCCAAATGCTCTGCTTACGAATACTTTCAAACTCTCCTCCGCCAAACCGACAATATGGGTTTCGGCAAAATCAAGGTTTGATATTTTAATTAACTATAATCTTAATCTAACGGGAACTCGAGAATCGCTACAAGGAATTTTTGCGTATGATTCGTCAGTGGCGTCATTTAAAGATGCTCAAACGAGCTGGAATTGGACATCTTGGCAATGACGTTGACATTGCTCAACAACCGTCGCTCGGCTTGCTTTGCCCTGCATGCCCTCACCCTGAAATCAATCTTCCACCTGACTGGGCGCAAGCACCTGAAGAGCGGAGGTAACCTCAAGGCATATGTGTTCTATAGTTTATGTATACTGACCTTTATCCTGCAGCTGGCTGTACACTCTATTTCTGGCATTGGATGCCAATTTCCGGATGAGCCGCAAAGGTGTTTCCTCGATGACCAACGATCCTTGCTTGACTCAGGGTCAGGGTTATTTCGTAGGTAACGACGAGTTATCATTGCATCTGGATACGCATGGGGGTAAACGGCAAGAGGTACGGTCTTTTGTGTTCTTCGGCCCTGTTACTGATGCAACCTCTGCTTTGCATAGGCTAGCACATGTGTTGCACACACCGCCGTCAATACTGCCGATACCCGAGACACGCGTGGACTTGCCGTGACAGGTATCGGAACGGTTGATTGTGCGCGGCACGAGATGAAGCGTCCATGTAGCACTGGTGATCTACAGAAGGGGGAGAGGTAATGCATCACAATTTACATACATTTTAGTTTATCTCAGGTTGCATGTTTGTTTAGATACGTTAACATGGATTTCTTTTTCTATTCGGGTTTGAAAACATCAGTGGTAAAATCTGTGGTCGTATCGTATGACATTGCTTGTCAATGGTCAAAGAATTTCTATCAACGGATGAAAGAAGCATTTCCCAAGTCTTGGTCTGTCAACACTTTGAACGTATATCTCTGGTTCCTGGTGCCTAAATTCCACCTTCCCGCCCACATTGACAGCTGCCAAAAGGGTTTCTCATTCAACTTGGCGAAAAATGTTGGCCGGACGGATGGTGAAGCGCCAGAGCGGGGATGGTCCAACTTAAACGGCTTAGCTCACAGTACGCGGGAGATGGGCCCAGGCTCACGTCAGGACACTATCGAAGATCATCTCGGGGACTGGAACTGGAAAAAAATTACAGGATTAGGTAGATGAAATTCTCGAGACACACAGTTTACTAACCTCTGTTGCTAGGTTTGACTCTTCGCCGAAAACTACGAACGGCATTACCAGAAATGGCCAGACAGAAACAGGCTTGGGAAGACCTGTCTGCGGTGATGGACCCTGTAGAGGTTGCAACATGGGCCAAGGAGGTTCAGGTATGGGAAAACGACCCTTCTCAACCGAATCCGTTTGTGCCTCGATTGACGCGTATGTGTTCAATTTAATTCTCATTCTGGGTAACTGACTACTTTCAGAACTTTCCGAGGCGGACGTTCGTCTCGAATTAGCAAAGGAAGATGCTTTGGACTTGAAAAAAGCAGGAATATCGGCAATTGATATAGGGCCAGGTGCAATCATTCACCAGGGTCTTGAACTGGAAGATTTACAGTAAGTCTCGGCCTGATCATCATTTATACATGATATCAGGATCGACCTATATAGACGGAGACTCTCCGACGAGGAACAAGATCTTGGAGAGCATTCGACCTCGCTACAGCTTGCCAAACACCAAGAAAAGAAAAACGTGTTCGCTCGCAGATTTATGTCTTGGCAAGAGGTCCAGACCCAGTACATTCCAGCCATAGTGGCCCTGCAGCCCACAAGCGACACTGACCCAGTCGAGCTGTTGCTCCCATCAACAATCGGAGACAGAGCGCCGTGGGATAAACACTTGGGAGGGTACGAATGGCGTCTACGCGAAGCACAAGCTCGCGATTCCCTCGGCAAACTACGTCAATATCTTTCAGTAACGGACTTGCTCTATAAGAGGAAATGGGCTCAGTCTCGTGGCGTCATCCAGAATACGCGTTCCCAAGCTCAGATTAATAAAGCCGTCAAGAAGACAAAGGTTGCAGCCACGAATTATTGGGTTGCTTGTACTGCGCTTGGTGCTCTAGCTCCATTCCTCGGTAAAGGGGATAGCTGGCGCCAAGAGTTCCAAGATCTCAAAGACAGTGACATTAAGGGCCTCCCTGTTGACGGCTTAGGCGAGGGTACGCGAAGGCTTTCTTGGATCTGGACGGCACCAGGCTTGGCTGATCTATCTGTGATGCAACCCAAGGCAATTGATAGTAAGTGCATCTTGCCAGACACATTTTATTAATCTAATACATTTTGTAGCATTACGAATACAGTGGTGTCGTGCTCGCGCTCGTGCGATGCGATGGACAGAGGAGGTTGCCTTGCTTCGAGAGGAGATGCGCCGGGTCCTAGCTTTCCTACGCTGGGATGCACGTGCGTGGACAGGGCGTGCCAACGTAACTAATCTACATGACTTACATGACGACAGCTTGTCACCGGCAGGGTTGGCTGCATACGCAATGAGGCAGGCACATCTCAAATTGGCTTTAGCCAATCATTTCGAACACCTTTGGGAAAATGTTGGAGTAAAGGATGTGCCGACAGGGAATGGACTCAGACAGGGTGGGGACGAAATATCAGACTCAGAAGATGCACTCAGTTGAAATGTTGTATTAATGGACAAAAAGACTTATTCTCGCCATTGAAGTCTGACATCAATATCATTGATAGTACCTACAACTTGAGGGAAGACATAAGTGAAACTATGGAAGACCGGGCAGTAAACTTGACCCGAGACAGAGGGTGGTGGGGTAACGCTAAAGTCGAGCAGGATTATGTTCTAAGTATGTAAACAGATTTACGAACGAGTTTCTGAATATTATCCCGCCCCGCGTCGCGGGGGCTTCGGTATCGACATGGCTGGGGCCTTGGGATTGAACAGGGGCTTGTGATTGGAGGATATCGACATGTTCCGTATCAGCGCTCTCCACGAGTGTCGCGACACCAAGGGTAGGGTGATGGGGATGCTGAGAATGATTGGTTGTCGACGGGTGAGGAATGTTTGAGTTCATAGGAAGGTATGGATGTGGGCGTGAGGGGGGAATTTGGGATTGGAAAAGTGCGTCGAGCCGCACAGTATTTATGGTCAATAGTAAATGTTGCAACAAAGGGGTAAGGAACCAGGGGCTTCGAACGTTCGGGAATGGTCGGAAAGGTTCGATTGATGGGCGTTTGAGTCAACGGGGTATCTGTATGACTGTGTTGCAGCACTAGGTGGTGCAACAGAGCTGCGAGACCAAGGATTTGAAAACCCGGACGCTAACGAGGGAAATGTGTTGCAGCGGCGGGTTGCGACAGGATAAAGGAGGGAGGTGGATCTGGGCTTGTGTGTTGCAGCAGCGAGTTGCTACAGGACAAAGGAGGAGGGTCTGGGTTTGCGGGGTGGCGTGGAGCGGTGAGAGAAGTGGTAGATGTACTCGAGTGTTGCACTATGTATTGGAATGGATGCGATAGGGCAGGTTGTTTGCAACAGGACAAGGGGTGAGCCCATGAGGCTCTAGAACCGATGTGGTTGCAACCGAGTCCTGCAATACGGCGTGACGGGGGAAGTGGCTCCAGACGAATAAACAGAGGTTGCAACGGACTGTTGTATCACGTCAGCATGTCGAGTACGTGGTGCTGTTGTTTGTTGCAATTTACTGATGCAAACTAATCAGCTCTGGGTGTTGCAAGATAGATAGCTCTACTCTTGTAGTCGGGGTTGCATCAGAACAACAGCATTGCCTGCGTCCGTGGGGCCTCTAGCTACCTCGTTAATCAATTTTTGGTGTTGTAGGCGATGGGTCGGTCTCAGGAAGGAGTCTTGAGACTCCCTGTGCCTCGGCTCGCTGCCTGTTGTCTCCGTAATGATACCCCTAATGAGAACTCGGATATGCCGTGCGGTAGCGCAGCGGCCCACTAGCCCAAGTTAGTTGTGGATTATGAGGAAATGGAAACAGGTACCTAATTTTGTGTTATAAAGGGCGTAAAAAATAGCAATGCGTTCGACACTTTCGTGGTTTGATGATGGCGATGGACGAAATCAATTTGCTCATATTTATGCATGCCAACCAGGCGCGTCAGGTGCAAGCCAGGCGTAGTGATGCATCAAATTGACAAGTAGTTCCTATAGT